>JARQOC010000001.1:329341233-329425110 GCA_033576535.1 Allobates femoralis | reverse complement strand
CCCTTTTATTGACCACCGGGCCCACAGCCTCAGGCACCGAATCGTGACCCACAGACTGTGCCTGAGACTTGAGATACCCGGCCCATGGTGAGTCACAGGCTGATAGCCTTGCTGATAGTCCTAGAGTTGCCCTGTTGGCCGGATGAGGACTGTTTGCAGTTCTCACAAGAACGAGGCCTGTTTTTTGTGCCTCGTGGCCAGGTGGGTCTTATTTCTTTTTCCTAATTTTATTCCTTCATTTACCAAGTTCAGCGCCAGTTGCTCTTCCGCCTGCTGAATTAGCGGGACTACATTATTCGAGCTACACCTCCTGTATCACACCAATAAATATTTGATTTGAAAATAAACTCTCCAATACATTACTCTCTCACTATTTGTTTTTACATTAAAATTAATTTTTTTTAAACTCTCCCATTCTGCCAAACAACAAAAAAAAGCATGTAAAAAAATTTGAAAAAACAAAACAAAACTGAAACCCAAATAAATCCTGAAGTAGTCACAATATATGGGGGGGGCGAAATCAGTGACTGCATACCCATATGCAGTAGTTAGAAGTGTTGGGTATCTTATTGATGCCTCTACATTACTAACCTCTTGGCTTGAGAGTCGGGGCAAAGCACTAAGAGTTGTGTATGTAATGGAGACATCACTCATGGGGCGGATGCTGCATGTTAATTCTTTTAAAGGTTTTAAGATTACTCAAATGTTTTAGTTGTTCAGGTGGATGTATGAATGAATAGATGGATAGACAGATAGATACAGTACATAGAAAGAATAGATGGAAAAAATAGATTTATAGATAGATGTCAAACAGCTATGTAATGTCCCACCCCCTATACATTGTAAGCTTGCACCATTTAGTGTTTTTTATGTTGCACTTAATTGTGTTTAAGACTTTATTTAGCTGAAAATTAATAAAAAAAAATGACATTGGGTACCCCCTATTGTTAATTGTGAGCTAGGGTACAGCAGACAGCTGCAGCCTGCAGACCACAGCTGATGGCTTATCCTTGGTTGATAATCCAAAACAGAGGTCACCCCAAACATTTTATTCGATTAGTTATTTATAAATAATAAGATAATTAAAAAAAAAACTGCACAGGGTCCCCCCGTTTTTGATTACTAGCCAAGGTAAAGCTGACAGCTAGGGTCTGGTATTCTCAAGTAAGAAGGGCCATATTTCATGGGCCCATGCCATTTTAAAAATAGCAGGGCACAGCCACCCCAGACCTGGCACCTCCAAAAGCTACACCAATCCTTCCGCTTCTGCAAGAAGCTCTTCTCGCTGTCATAGTGTGGTGGCAGTAATAGAAGGGGTTAATGACAGATGAGTATTGTCAGCGGTCATCAAGCCCTGGATTGAGAATGTTGAGGCATCTATGGTCCCCTCACATTACCAATCCAGTGAATACATACGGTAGTTAAAAAACATAGATGCAGAGAAACATCCTTTATTAGAAATAAAACAGAAGGCGAAATTTCCTTTATTGCAAATAAACACACAGGCAACCCGCTGTCACCCATTTATTAAGCCCAAATATACCCTCTGACTATAATCCACAGTGATATCCAGGCACGGCTATATGAAGTGAGCGGAGACCATTACAGCATCTGCACACAAAAGCAGCTACATTTGTGGTCAAAAGTATTGACACCCCTGCAATTCTGTCAGATAATACTTAGTTTCTTCCTGAAAATGATTGTAATCACAAATTCTTTGGTATTATTATGTTCATTTAATTTGTCTTTAATGAAAAAACACAAAAGAGAATGAAGCAAAAAGCAAAACATTGATCATTTCACACAAAACTCCAAAAATGGGCCAGACAAAAGTATTGGCATCCTCAGCCTAATACTTGGTTGCACAACCTTTAGCCAAAATAACTGTGATCAACCGCTTTCGGTAACCATCAATGAGTTTCTTACAATGCTCTGCTGGAATTTTAGACCATTCTTCTTTGGCAAACTGCTCCAGGTCCCTGATATTTGAAGGGTGCCTTCGCCAAACTGCCATATTTAGATCTCTCCACAGGTGTTCTATGGGATTCAGGTCTGGACTCATTGCTGGCTACCTTAGAAGTCTCCAGTGCTTTCTCTCAAACCATTTTCTAGTGCTTTTTGAAGTGTGTTTTGGGTCATTGTCCTGCTGGAAGACCCTTGACTTCTGAGGGAGACCCAGCTGTCTCACACTGGGCCCTACATTATGCTGCAAAATTTGTTGGTAGTCTTCAGACTTTATAATGCCATGCACACGGTCAAGCAGTCCAGTGCCAGAGGCAGCAAAGCAACCCCAAAACATCAGGGAACCTCCACCATGTTTGACAGTAGGGTCCGTGTTCTTTTTTTTGAATGCCTCTTTTTTTCCCCTGTAAACTCTATGTTGATGCCTTTGCCCAAACGTTGTAGGCTTTCTCAGATAAGTTTTGGCAAACTCCAGCCTGGCTTTTTTATGTCTCAGGGTAAGAAGTGGGGTCTTCCTGGGTATCCTACCATACAGTCCCTTTTCATTCAGACTCCGACGGATAGTACGGGTTGACACTGTTGTACCCTCAGACTGCAGGGCAGCTTGAACTTGTTTGGATGTTAGTCGAGGTTCTTTATCCACCATCCGCCCAATGTTGCGTTGAAATCTCTCGCCAATTTTTCTTTTCCGTCCACATCTAGGGAGGTTAGCCAGAGTGCCATGGGCTTTAAACTTCTTGATGACACTGCGCATGGTAGACATAGGAACATTCAGGTCTTTGGAGATGGACTTGTAGCCTTGAGATTGCTCATGCTTCCTCACAATTTGGTTTCTCAAGTCCTCAGACAGTTCTTTGGTCTTCTTTCTTTTCTCCATGCTCAATATGGTACACACAAGGACACAGGACAGAGGTTGAGTCAACTTTAATCCATGTCAACTGGCTGCAAGTGTGATTTAGTTATTGTCAACACCTGTTAGGTGCCACAGGTAAGTTACAGGTGCTGTTAATTACACAAATTAGAGAAGCATCACATGATTTTTTTAACAGTGCCAATACTTTTGTCCACCCCCTTTTTTATGTTTGGTGTGGAATTAGATCCAATTTGGCTTTAGGACAATTCTTTTTGTGTTTTTTCATTGAAGACAAATTAAATGAAGATAATAATACCAAATAATTTGTGATTGCAATCATTTTCAGGAAGAAACTGAGTATTATCTGACAGAATTGCAGGGGTCTCAAGACTTTTGGCCACAACTGTAGCTCTCACTGACAGCCGGCTGTGAGTGGTGATGTCAGAGAGTTCATCTGCGGTCACAGCTTAGTTACTGTGGTAACTGGAACAACTCTTACCATAGTGACCTCAGATGAACTTTCTGACATCACTGCTCACAGCCACTGTTCAGTGTGAGCCTGAAGTCACACTGGGCAAGAGACTTAGAGACTTGCGTAAGTCTCACATGCATCACCCTGCACAGCCCCCTGCTCTCTGGACAGAAGCTTGCAGCTCCACAGAAATACATGCAGCTGCACACTTCTGTCCTGTCATAGTGATGTAGTCATGCCAAATGTGCTTCTCTGGATATTGTGCTGTGTGTACCGTTGGAGCTGGGTAGGTTTCGGCTTACTAAATGGGTGAAAGTGGGTTGTCTGTATGTTTTACTTCTAATAAAGGATTTTTCTCTGCGACTCTGTTTTTTAACTATTTAATCACACGATCGGTAACATGGGAGTATCATAGATGCCTCAACATTACTAATCCAGCGGTAAATTACCGCTGACAATACTAATTTTTCATTAACCCCTTCTATTACCCCGTTTGTCACTGCATCAGGGAAGCAGAAAAAGCCAAGATGAAGTGCCAGGATATGGTGCTTCAAATGAATGTACCATATTCAGGAGCAGCTTCAGGCTACTATTCTTAACCTGCTCTGTGGTGAAGGCAATAACTATGTGCCTCCCCAAGGTAAGAATACTAAACCCCAGACTTGTACTTTATTTTTACTTGTGTAAAAATTGGGGGGAAACCTATGCCAAATTTTTCATTTTTTTTTGTTTCTACAGTAATTTAACGTCAGTTTGGTTGCTATACTGGCAACCAATTACAGACGCCAGCAGAGAGGGTGGGTGGAACTAAGTATGCCCTTAACTAATCAATGTGGGGGAAGCAGTCAATATGTCTGAGGTTCATGAGTGGGCACAGAAGCAGAGTCACAGTGACTCTGAAGCTTGGTAAGTAATACTCTAGGAAGCTAATGGGTGTGCCAAAACAGCAGGGCTCCATTGTAGAATGGTTTGAGCTGTATTTGGCAGCTTTTGGGCCTCTTTGAAAGTGTTTTCTATGCCCTCGATTTGGCCTCCCAATGATCTGAATGGGGTTTGGAAGTTTGGCGAACTGTTCACACGATCTATTTATCAAATATATGCCTGTTCAAATATATGCCTGTTCGGCGAATCGAACCAAACCTGAACTTCAAAAGGTTTGCTCATC
Source organism: Allobates femoralis (assembly GCA_033576535.1). Classification (NCBI taxonomy): domain Eukaryota; kingdom Metazoa; phylum Chordata; class Amphibia; order Anura; family Aromobatidae; genus Allobates; species Allobates femoralis. The sequence continues at coordinate 329,420,658 of JARQOC010000001.1, read as the reverse complement.
TCTAGTCCTAAATCCTTTGTCTACTGCATTTTGTAAGGTGTTGTCTCTGATAAAATGCTCTATTAAAAGTGAATGGTACTGGCTAATAGGTGGATTATTTAGCAATTAAAAGTATTATCACTAATATTTTTCTATAACATCGATATAATATAATCTATATACTGATTAGTCAACCAGAGAGAGTAGGAATTTTTTTTTAACTTTTGTCTTTATTTGCATTTTTCAGTTCCTGCCTCCGCACCTATAATTGAAAGCCTTCATAGTTTCACCAGCAAAACAATAGAGGTCAGCTGGCTTCCTCCATATTTCCCAAATGGACCTATTGTTGGATATATTTTGAAACTTTCTACTGACAGTGAAATCCCAATCCATATTTCAGTGGTTGATAAACAATATTTTCAGTTTTATGATACAAAACCAGCAACGGCTTACAGGTAAAATATAAATATGAAGCAAATGAGAGCAAATGGCAAAGAATACACGTTGCCAATTTTATAGATTTTTTTTGTTGATTATGAAGACAAAACTAAATAAAAGTATAGCCACAAGTTACAATCACTACTTTTATATAACTCTTATGGCCACTTTACACACGGCTACATTTGTAGCTTATCCACAGGTAACTTACTGGTTGCAGTGAAATCATGGAGACAAGGTTCTATCTTGTTGCTGTGTACAAATGGAATAATCTCTCCATGATTTCACTGCAGCCAGTAAGTTACCTGTGGATAAGCTAGAAATGTAGCCGCGTGTAAAGTGGCCATTATAGATAATTTATATAACTTTTCATTTCTATGGACCAAATTGATTAAAGGGAACCTGTCACCTAATCTATGGCCCCTAAACTATCACTACCTGCCCCTACAGACCCTAACTAGCTCCCTAACCATCCCTGCCTGACCTAATATGGCTTTATATAAGGTGAATAAAACACTTTATAAACTTACATTTTTTCCGTCTGTGGGGCGTTCCTGTCGGCTCTTGTCTGCAGGGCGGTGTCCCCAGAGCCGCGCTCCCCCCGCCTCGCTCCCTTCCTAACGCCCTAATGGGCGGCATTATCGATTTGAAGAGCGGGGAAGCCCATTGGAATCTTCCCGCCCCGCTCTTCATGACGCGGCCGGAGACCGCGTCATTTCCGAGTCCGCGCATGCGTAGTGTGCCAGTTGAAGCCGACCGGAATCGCAGCGTCGCTAGGCAACGACCGGCGTCTTCGGAAGGTGAGTATCGGCGGCCCCCTCCCTTCCAAACCAGCACATATATATGTGTGTGTAATCCACATGTACATATGGATTACACACACACATATATACATTCACTTTGATTAGGCACATTTCATATGTGCATCTATATATATATATATATAGATGCACATATATATATATATAGTTAGATTATATATATGTGTGTGTGCATCTATATATATATATATATGTGTGTGTGTGTGCATGTATATATGTGTGTGTGTGTGCATGTATATATGTGTGTGTGTGTGCATGTATATGTGTGTGTGTGTGTGTGTGTGCATGTATATATATGTGTGTGTGTGTGTGCATGTATATGTGTGTGTGTGCATGTATATATCTGTGTGTCTGTGTGTGTGCATGTATATATATGTGTGTGTGTGCATGTATATATCTGTGTGTGTGTGTGTGTGCATGTATATGTGTGTGTGTGTGTGTGCATATATATGTGTGTGTGTGTGTGCATGTATATATCTGTGTGTGTGTGTGTGCATGTATATGTGTGTGTGTGTGTGCATGTATATGTGTGTGTGTGTGCATGTATATATCTGTGTGTGTGTGTGTGTGCATGTATATATATATGTGTGTGTGTGCATGTATATATTTGTGTGTGTGTGCATGTATATATCTGTGTGTATGTGCATGTATATATCTGTGTGTGTGCATGTATATATATATATATGTGTGTGTGTGCATGTATATATCTGTGTGTATGTGCATGTATATATCTGTGTGTGTGTGTGTGCATGTATATATCTGTGTGTGTGTGTGCATGTATATGTGTGTGTGTGTGCATGTATATATATGTGTGTGTGCATGTATATATATGTGTGTGTGTGTGCATGTATATATCTGTGTGTGTGTGCATGTATATATATGTGTGTGTGTGTGTGCATGTATATATATGTGTGTGTGTGTGTGTGCATGTATATATCTGTGTGTGTGTGTGCATGTATATATCTGTGTGTGTGTGCATGTATATATATTGTGTGTGTGTGTGCATGTATATATATGTGTGTGTGTGTGTGTGCATGTATATATCTGTGTGTGTGTGTGTGCATGTATATATCTGTGTGTGTGTGCATGTATATATCTGTGTGTGTGTGCATGTATATATATATATGTGTGTGTGTGTGTGCGCATGTATATATATATATATATATGTGTGTGTGTGTGTGTGTGCGTGCATGTATATATATATATATATATATATATATATGTGTGTGTGTGTGCATGTATATATATATGTGTGTATGTGCATGTATATATATATATGTGTGTGTGTGTGCATGTGTATATATATATATATATATATATATATATGTGTGTGTGTGTGTGTGCATGTGTATATATATGTGTGTGTGCATGTGTATATATGTGTGTGTGCATGTATATATATATGTGTGTGTGCATGTATATATATATATATATATATGTGTGTGTGTGCATGTATATATATATATATATGTGTGTGTGTGTGTGTGCATGTATATATATATATGTGTGTGTGTGTGTGTGCATGTATATATATATATGTGTGTGTGTGTGTGCACACATATATATAATATATATATGCACACACACAAATATATATATTTATATTTGCATGTATATGTGCACACATATATAATTTAACTATATATATATATATACACATATATATATGTGTATATATATAGTTAGATAGATTTTATATATATATATATATATATATATATATAATCCAATATCTATTGTATGTATTCAGAGTATATATACATGGTGCATCTATAGATATGGTGAGTATATATATATATATATACACCTAAGTGTATAGATGCATCATATCTCTAGATGCGTCATATATATACTGTATATATAAAGTGGATGCAGCTAATATATAGTGTGTATATATTGTGAGGCACCGCCGGCATGATCCGCATGGCCGGGGTACATCACATGTAGGATCAGAGGATGATCCTGTACACACTGGCCGGTTTTCCTGTGATGGTAACACTGTGTGAACCAACCTGAACACAATGAGTTCATGAGCCTAATGAGCGGCAGTGAGAGTGAGAGGAGTCCATAAAGAATAGGATGTGATGAGTGAGTGCTGACAACCCGGAACACAGGGAGTTAACCTGAGCTGTGTGGAAGCTGATGATTAGCAGCTGAGGGGGTGTGTCCAGGTGGGAGTGGCTGGAACGATAAGAGCCGGCCACCTGTGTGATTGAGACCAGAGATTACCAGCCAGAGATTACCAGCCTGTGATTGAGATGGAAGCTGAGACCAGCCCAGTGCAGAGCAGTCCAGAGGCTGTGTGAATGAAGGGAGCATGCTAGCTCCATGCCGGTGCCAAGATCCGTGGTTGTGATAGCACCTGGTGGGGAAGCCGTGGCTGAACCCGGTGGATACTGGTCCGGGCGTGGGGTGAAACACGTCCGGGAAAGGAGCCCGTGGGGGACGCTTGGTGGACCCGTATCCAGGTAGCGAGACCCGGATCCGTGCCCGGTAAGACAGCGGTTCCCGTGTAACGGAGAGAGCTGTGTGTGATTAATGCCAGGCGGGCATAACCGCTATTGGGTCCGACTAGGCAGTCGGTAAGGACCCGTTGATGTATGAGGGCTTAGGCAATGGCCCTGAATGTGAGATGATGGCCTAGATGTAAGAGCCATGTATAACGATGTGTGGAGAGACAGTGACCCAGCTGGTATGGATGATGTTGGAGGCGTTCCGTCCTTGGGACGAGAGGGAGGCTTGCCCTGCTGCTTGCAGAGGGTACCTGATCCCTCAACCACGACCTCTAATGGTGTGGGTGTACCTGTGGTGCCAGAGACAGGGGTAATAGGGCTCCTAGTAGGTAACGGATGTAGAGGTTCCCGTGCACTATGGTTTGCCAGTCCCTGTAATGGGCCATGGAGGGGCCACAGTCCATGGATGTGGGCTGTGAGCAGGTGTGTGATCCATGGACGTTTGAATGATGGATCACATACGGTGTGTAAGGACCCGGTCAGGCAGGATTCCTGACTAGGGGTGAATGTATATCATCATGCTGGGGGACTAAAGCCAGGCGGCAGGTACCGCCATTGGGACCCACAGGGCCCGTTGAGGCGTATGTAACGAAGGTCAGAAGCAGGGGTTAGAAGGGCTCCCGTACTGGGTAACGCGGGGTTAGGCCTGAGGCCGCAGCCACGGGTTACTAGGGTTTGCCAATCCCTGTTATGAACCGGAAGGGTCATCATCGAAGTATATCAAATGTATTTATTATAAAGGTACTGTAAGATGTGTAAGTAGGCCGGAGGCCGTAGCCACCACGGGAGCTGTTAGTAGAGCTCCAATGGGGACAGAGAGTCATGGTTACAGGTCCCGGGTTACTATAAATCGTTATGTGCAATATAAGTGTTGTGATGTTAAATGTAAATGTATGGTGTTTATGTAAAGTGTTGTTAATCAATGTGATATGTGTGAAACATGCTACCCGGGTTATGTGATTATTATGTGAAAATAAACGGGTAGACATTGGTTAACTTAAAAACACGTGTTCTTGTCGTTTTGCAAGCGGGTTCCCCGGTTGCCACCTCACATATGGTGGAGAATGCGGGCAAGGTTGCCCGGTGAGGAATGCACCCCAGTTACAAAGGGGGGTTGGTACAGCCGAGGGCTGTGGTGCCGGAGCACCTTATATGGACTATTGTGTTGGTGCACTTTAAATGGACTTGGTTGCTATGGGCAACCGCACGACGCACCCTAGCATCTTGGCGGTGACCTGGCGAGGTCACGAAGACGTCGTACTCAAAGTATCTGGCGGCCCTAGGGGTCCCGAAGTCAAAGTCGGCGTGATCAAAGTTCCGGTGGCCCGAGGGGTCACGAAGTTGCCAAGACAACGCCACATCCGGATTCTATGAACTGTGTTTGCCCCTGCTGGTTTAAGCAAGGAGGGGGGAGGTTGGACAGGAGTCACAAGCGTACAAACCGGGAGCGGTGCCACAACGTGTTGTGTGGTGGCCCGGCTCCTATGGCAGTGTGTTCATCCCCCACTGGTCTGAACAAGGAGGGGGGAGGTTAGGACACGGTTTACCGGTGTCCTAGGTGTACAAGCCGGCAGTGTGTGTGACCCTTATTCACAAGCCAGGAGCGACGCTGTCACCCGACTTGTCAGGGCCGTGTGTTTAACCCCTACCCACGGGTGTAAACAAGGAGGGGGGTATGTGAGGCACCGCCGGCATGATCCGCATGGCCGGGGTACATCACATGTAGGATCAGAGGATGATCCTGTACACACTGGCCGGTTTTCCTGTGATGGTAACACTGTGTGAACCAACCTGAACACAATGAGTTCATGAGCCTAATGAGCGGCAGTGAGAGTGAGAGGAGTCCATAAAGAATAGGATGTGATGAGTGAGTGCTGACAACCCGGAACACAGGGAGTTAACCTGAGCTGTGTGGAAGCTGATGATTAGCAGCTGAGGGGGTGTGTCCAGGTGGGAGTGGCTGGAACGATAAGAGCCGGCCACCTGTGTGATTGAGACCAGAGATTACCAGCCAGAGATTACCAGCCTGTGATTGAGATGGAAGCTGAGACCAGCCCAGTGCAGAGCAGTCCAGAGGCTGTGTGAATGAAGGGAGCATGCTAGCTCCATGCCGGTGCCAAGATCCGTGGTTGTGATAGCACCTGGTGGGGAAGCCGTGGCTGAACCCGGTGGATACTGGTCCGGGCGTGGGGTGAAACACGTCCGGGAAAGGAGCCCGTGGGGGACGCTTGGTGGACCCGTATCCAGGTAGCGAGACCCGGATCCGTGCCCGGTAAGACAGCGGTTCCCGTGTAACGGAGAGAGCTGTGTGTGATTAATGCCAGGCGGGCATAACCGCTATTGGGTCCGACTAGGCAGTCGGTAAGGACCCGTTGATGTATGAGGGCTTAGGCAATGGCCCTGAATGTGAGATGATGGCCTAGATGTAAGAGCCATGTATAACGATGTGTGGAGAGACAGTGACCCAGCTGGTATGGATGATGTTGGAGGCGTTCCGTCCTTGGGACGAGAGGGAGGCTTGCCTGCTGCTTGCAGAGGGTACCTGATCCCTCAACCACGACCTCTAATGGTGTGGGTGTACCTGTGGTGCCAGAGACAGGGGTAATAGGGCTCCTAGTAGGTAACGGATGTAGAGGTTCCCGTGCACTATGGTTTGCCAGTCCCTGTAATGGGCCATGGAGGGGCCACAGTCCATGGATGTGGGCTGTGAGCAGGTGTGTGATCCATGGACGTTTGAATGATGGATCACATACGGTGTGTAAGGACCCGGTCAGGCAGGATTCCTGACTAGGGGTGAATGTATATCATCATGCTGGGGACTAAAGCCAGGCGGCAGGTACCGCCATTGGGACCCACAGGGCCCGTTGAGGCGTATGTAACGAAGGTCAGAAGCAGGGGTTAGAAGGGCTCCCGTACTGGGTAACGCGGGGTTAGGCCTGAGGCCGCAGCCACGGGTTACTAGGGTTTGCCAATCCCTGTTATGAACCCGGAAGGGTCATCATCGAAGTATATCAAATGTATTTATTATAAAGGTACTGTAAGATGTGTAAGTAGGCCGGAGGCCGTAGCCACCACGGGAGCTGTTAGTAGAGCTCCAATGGGGACAGAGAGTCATGGTTACAGGTCCCGGGTTACTATAAATCGTTATGTGCAATATAAGTGTTGTGATGTTAAATGTAAATGTATGGTGTTTATGTAAAGTGTTGTTAATCAATGTGATATGTGTGAAACATGCTACCCGGGTTATGTGATTATTATGTGAAAATAAACGGGTAGACATTGGTTAACTTAAAAACACGTGTTCTTGTCGTTTTGCAAGCGGGTTCCCCGGTTGCCACCTCACAATATATATATATATATATATATATATATATATATATATATATATATATATATATATATATATATGATCCATCTACTGTATATATAGGACCATGGGGTAGCTAGCTGGGTGACAGTTAGAAGGCGGGGTAGAGGGAAGGGTGCCAGGGAGGCTAGCCCTGATCTGGCACACCCCAATAAATTTGCTATGTTGGCAGATGAGGGGGGTGTGAGTTCAGGGATAGCACTGCTGCAGCAGGGCATGACCTCTGAAAGCCAGAGGAGTGTCTGCTCCAGTAAGGGGGAAAACAGGAGAGTAGGGCAGGCCAGACAGGTGCTGGTAGTGGGGGACTCAATTATTAGGGGAATAGATAGGGCAATCTGTCACAAAGACAGGGATCGTCGAACAGTGTGCTGCCTACCTGGCGCTCGAGTCCGGCACATCGCTGATCGGGTTGACAGATTACTGGGAGGGGCTGGTGAGGACCCAGCGGTCATAGTGCACATTGGCACAAATGACAAAGTTAGAGGTAGGTGGAAGGTCCTTAAAGATGATTTCAGGGAATTAGGCTGCAAGCTTAAGGCAAGGACCTCCAAGGTAGTATTCTCTGAAATACTGCCTGTACCACGTGCCACACCAGAGAGACAACGGGAGATTAGGGAGATAAATAAGTGGCTCAGGAATTGGTGTAAGAAGGAGGGGTTTGGGTTCCTGGAGAACTGGGCCGACTTCTCTGTTGGCTACAGGTTCTATGCTAGGGACGGGCTGCACCTCAATGGGGAGGGTGCAGCTGTGCTGGGGGAGAAAATGGCTAGAAGGTTGGAGGAGTGTTTAAACTAGGGATTGGGGGGGAGGGTATTCATTGTATAGGAGGGGAAGATAGTGTAAACAGTAACCTGGGCACAAGTAATAAAATTGGGGGTGGCATGGGGGGTGGGGTTAGAACAGTCAATCTAGTAGGAAGGAATAGAGGTAAAGAGAGATGCATAAAGTGCATGTATACTAATGCCAGAAGCCTCACCAACAAAATGGAGGAATTAGAATTGATTTTGTTGGAAAATAATTATGACATGGTGGGGATTTCGGAGACTTGGCTGGACGAGAGCCAGGACTGGGCTGTTAATTTACAGGGCTATTGTCTGTTCAGAAATGACCGTACAAATAGGCGAGGAGGAGGTGTATGTTTATACGTAAAATCATCCTTAAAACCCATCCTGCGTGATAATATAGGTGAATCTAATGGAAATGTAGAGTCTCTGTGGGTGGAGATAAGGGGAGGGGGAAAAAATAATAAATTACTGATAGGGGTTTGTTATAAGTCTCCAACAATAATGGAAGTGGAGGAGAATATCCTCATAAAGCAAATAGATGAAGCAGCGACTCAGGGAGAAGTCATTATTATGGGGGACTTCAACTACCCTGAAATACATTGGGGATCAGAAACCTGCAGTTCCAGCAAAGGTAATACGTTTTTGAAAACTATAAGAGACAATTACCTTTCACAACTGGTTCAGGACCCAACAAGAAGGGGGGCACTGCTGGACCTAATATTAACCAACAGGCCAGACCGCATATCAAATATACGGGTTGGAGGTCACTTGGGTAATAGTGATCATAACTTAATAAGCTTTCAAGTATCCTTTACTAAGACGTGTACTAGAGGGGTCACAAGGACACTAAACTTCAGGAAGGCAAATTTCCAACGGTTGAGAGATGATCTTAGTGCAATTAACTGGGACGATGTCCTGAGACATAAAAGTACACAACACAAATGGGAGATGTTTATTAGCATCCTGAATAGGACCTGTGCACAATATATACCCTATGGGAATAAGCATGCTAGAAATAGGAGGAAACCACTATGGCTAAATAAAGCGGTAAGAAGTGCAATATGTGACAAAAAGAAAGCATTTAGGGAATTAAAGCAAGTAGGTAGTGATAAAGCATTAAATAAATACAGAAAATTAAATAACATTTGTAAAAAGCAAATCAAGGCAGCAAAGATTGAGACAGAGAGACTCATTGCCAGAGAAAGTAAAAAGAATCCCAAAATATTTTTTAACTACATAAATAGTAAGAAACTAAAAAATTATGGTGTTGGCCCCTTTAAAAATAGTCTGGGTGAAATGGTGGATGAGGATGAGGAAAAAGCCAATATGCTAAATGACTTTTTTTCAACAGTATTTACACAAGAAAATCCCATGACAGACAATATGATCAGTGATAACAAAAATTCTCAATTAAACGTCACCTGCTTAACCCAAGAGGAAGTACGGCATCGTCTAAAAATCACTAAAATTGACAAATCCCCGGGCCCAGATGGGATACACCCCAGAGTGCTGCAGGAATTAAGTACTGTCATAGATAGACCATTATTTTTAATATTTAAAGATTCCATAATAACAGGGTCTGTACCACAGGACTGGCGTATAGCAAATGTGGTGCCAATATTCAAAAAGGGGACAAAAACTGAACTTGGAAATTATAGGCCAGTAAGCTTAACCTCTACTGTGGGTAAAATCCTAGAGGGTTTTCTAAGAGATGCTATACTGGAGTATCTGAAGAAAAATAACCTCATGACCCATTATCAACATGGTTTTACGAGGGACCGTTCCTGTCAAACTAATCTAATAAGCTTCTATGAAGAAGTAAGTTCTGGACTGGACCAAGGAAATGCAGTGGATGTGGTGTATATGGACTTTTCAAAAGCTTTTGATACGGTGCCACACAAAAGGTTGATACATAAAATGAGGGCAATGGGGATAGGGGAAAATATGTGTAAGTGGGTTAAGAACTGGCTTAGTGATAGGAAACAAAGGGTGGTTATTAATGGAACACACTCAGAATGGGTCACAGTTAACAGTGGGGTACCACAGGGGTCAGTGTTGGGCCCACTTCTATTTAATATATTTATTAATGACCTTGTAGGGGGCATACAGAGTAGAATCTCAATATTTGCAGATGACACTAAACTCTGCAGGGTAATCAATACAGAGGAGGACAATTTTATATTACAGGAGGATTTATGTAAACTAGAAGCTTGGGCTGCTAAATGGCAAATGCGCTTTAATGGGGATAAATGTAAAGTCATGCACTTGGGCAGAGGAAACAAAAGGTATAATTATGTGCTTAATTGTAAAACACTGGGCAAAACTGTCACTGAAAAAGACCTGGGTGTATGGGTAGATGACAAACTCACATTTAGTGGCCAGTGTCAGGCAGCTGCTGCAAAGGCAAATAAAATAATGGGATGTATTAAAAGAGGCATAGATGCTCATGAGGAGAACATCATTTTACCTCTATACAAGTCACTAGTGCGACCACACTTAGAATACTGTGTACAATTCTGGTCTCCGGTGTATAAGAAAGACATAGCTGAACTAGAGCGGGTCCAGAGAAGAGCGACAAAAGTCATTAGAGGACTAAGGGGTCTGCAATACCAAGACAGGTTATTAAACTTGGGGTTATTTAGCTTGGAAAAACGAAGGCTTAGGGGTGATCTTATAATAATGTATAAATATATGAGGGGGCAGTACAGAGACCTTTCTAATGATCTCTTTACTCTTAGGCCTGAGACTGGGACAAGGGGGTCATCCTCTACGTCTGGAGGGAAGAAGGTTTAATCATAATCACAGACGCGGATTCTTTACTGTAAGAGCAGTGAGACTATGGAACTCTCTGCCACATGATGTTGTAATGAGTGAGTCACTACTAACATTTAAGAAGGGCCTGGATGCCTTTCTTGAAAACTATAACATTACCAGTTATATATACTAGATTCTTTGATAGGGCGTTGATCCAGGGAATTAGTCTGATTGCCGTATCTGGAGTCAGGAAGGAATTTTTTCCCCCAATGTGGAGATTAGTGTTGCCACATGGGGTTTTTTTTTGCCTTCCTCTGGATCAACATGTTAGGCTATGGGTTGAACTAGATGGACTTAAAGTCTTCCTTCAACCTTAAAAACTATGTTACTATGTTACTATGTTACTATATACAGTATATATATACAGTATATATATATGGTGCATCTATAGATATAAGTCTCTCTCTCTCTCTATATATATATATATATATATAAGTGTATAGAGGCATCACATATATACTGTATATATACAGTAGATGCATAATCTATATTATATATAGATATACACTATATATATATTATATATAGATGCATCCACTGTATATATGCAGTATATATATGATCCATCTATACACGTGTGTGTGTGTGTATATATATATATATATATATATATATATATAATACATAGCTGTATATACAGACATACATATCAATATACACACATTATCTATGTATATATGTGCATGTGTATATATATATATACTTGTGTGTGTATATATATGTATGTATATATATTTTGTAGAGAGAGAGACTGAGGGTGAGAGGGTCTGTGAGTTTTGTGTAACGCTGGGACCTGGGTGACGCAGTAAACTTCACCTGAGGTCAGAGTTAATCCTCGTCACTCTATCTGACCTCAGGTGATCTACACTGATGTCACCCTGTTCACATCGGTAACAGAAAACTCACTCTATGTGGGTCACGCTGTGAAGTGGGAAGTTTCACATGAGGTCAGAGAAACACATTGCTTTATCCGACCTCAGGTGACACAGACCATGAACTCTCCCCCTTCACTGCACGAGCCTTCAAATATAATTTTTAGGGAATCTTCACTAACGGACGGACCTCTACCAGGATCCTAGATGGGTATGTGGGAGTAATAAAGATGGAGTCAAAATACGTGTTTGTGTTTTTTGTTGTAATAAAAAAATTTTTCTCGGTGTTGTGTCTTCTTTACTACTAAATAGAGATTCATAATGGCCGTGTCTAACATTGGCACGACATTATAAATCTCGGGCTTAGTGCCAGCTGCTAAAAGAAAGGTGGCATTAACCCCTTATTACCCAGTCTGCCACCGCCACAGGGCAGCTGGAAGAGCTGGGTACAGCTCCAGAATATTGCGCTTCTATAAATGCGCAATTTTCTGGGGCGGCTGCGAGCTGCAATTCTCAGCGGGGGTGGCCCAGAACGCTTGGGCCTCCCTACGCTGGGGATTCCAGCCCTCAGCTGCCTAGTTGTACCTGACTGGCAACGAAAAATGCAGCGAAGCCCCACGCCGTTTTTTTTCTTGCCAGCCAGGTACACCTAGGTAGTTGGGGGTGGATGGCAGCTCCTAGCTGCCTAGTTGTACCTGGCTGGCAAAGAAAAATGTGGCGAAGCCCCACGCCGATTTTTTTCTTGCCAGCCAGGTAGACCTAGACAGCTGTGGGCTGCCATCCACCCCCTACTACCTAGGTGTACCTGGCTTGCATGAAAAAACGGCATCTGTCTTCACCACATTTTTCTTTGCCAGCCAGGTACACCTAGGTAGTTGGGGGTGGATGGCAGCTCCCAGCTGCCTAGTTGTACCTGGCTGGCAAAGAAAAATGCGGCGAAGCCCCACGCCGTTTTTTTTCTTGCCAGCCAGGTACATCTAGGTAGTTGGGGGTGGATGGCAGCTCCCAGCTGACTAGTTGTATGTGGCTGGCAAGAAAAAAATGGCATGTGGCTTTGCTGTATTTTCCTTTACTAGCCAGGTACAACTAGGTCGCTGGTAGCTGCCATTCACCCCCAACTACCTAGATGTACCTGGCTGGCAAGAAAAAAAACAGCGTGGGGCTTCGCCGCATTTTTCTTTGCCAGCCAGGTACAACTAGGCAGCTGGGAGCTGCCATCCACCCCCAACTACCTAGGTGTACCTGGCTGGCAAAGAAAAATGTGGTGAAGACAGATGCCGTTTTTTCATGCAAGCCAGGTACACCTAGGTAGTAGGGGGTGGATGGCAGCCCACAGCTGTCTAGGTCTACCTGGCTGGCAAGAAAAAAATCGGCGTGGGGCTTCGCCACATTTTTCTTTGCCAGCCAGGTACAACTAGGCAGCTAGGAGCTGCCATCCACCCCCAACTACCTAGGTGTACCTGGCTGGCAAGAAAAAAAACGGCGTGGGGCTTCGCTGCATTTTTCGTTGCCAGCCAGGTACAACTAGGCAGCTGAGGGCTGGAATCCCCAGCGTAGGGAGGCCCAAGCGTTCTGGGCCACCCCCGCTGAGAATTGCAGCTCGCAGCCGCCCCAGAAAATTGCGCATTTATAGAAGCGCAATATTCTGGAGCTGTACCCAGCTCTTCCAGCTGCCCTGTGGCGGTGGCAGACTGGGTAATAAGGGGTTAATGCCACCTTTCTTTTAGCAGCTGGCACTAAGCCCGAGATTTATAATGTCGTGCCAATGTTAGACACGGCCATTATGAATCTCTATTTAGTAGTAAAGAAGACACAACACCGAGAAAAATTTTTTTATTACAACAAAAAACACAAACACGTATTTTGACTCCATCTTTATTACTCCCACATACCCATCTAGGATCCTGGTAGAGGTCCGTCCGTTAGTGAAGATTCCCTAAAAATTATATTTGAAGGCTCGTGCAGTGAAGGGGGAGAGTTCATGGTCTGTGTCACCTGAGGTCGGATAAAGCAATGTGTTTCTCTGACCTCATGTGAAACTTCCCACTTCACAGCGTGACCCACATAGAGTGAGTTTTCTGTTACCGATGTGAACAGGGTGACATCAGTGTAGATCACCTGAGGTCAGATAGAGTGACGAGGATTAACTCTGACCTCAGGTGAAGTTTACTGCGTCACCCAGGTCCCAGCGTTACACAAAACTCACAGACCCTCTCACCCTCAGTCTCTCTCTCTACAAAATATATATACATACATATATATACACACACAAGTATATATATATATACACATGCACATATATACATAGATAATGTGTGTATATTGATATGTATGTCTGTATATACAGCTATGTATTATATATATATATATATATATATATATATACATATATATACACACACGTGTATAGATGGATCATATATATACTGCATATATACAGTGGATGCATCTATATATAATATATATATAGTGTATATCTATATATAATATAGATTATGCATCTACTGTATATATACAGTATATATGTGATGCCTCTATACACTTGTATATATATATATATATATATATATATATAGAGAGAGAGAGAGACTTATATCTATAGATGCACCATAATATATATACTGTATATATATACTGTATATATACAGTAGATGGATCATATATATATATATATATATATATATATATATATATATATATATATACACACTATATATTAGCTGCATCCACTTTATATATACAGTATATATATGACGCATCTAGAGATATGATGCATCTATACACTTAGGTGTATATATATATATATATATACTCACCATATCTATAGATGCACCATGTATATATACTCTGAATACATACATTAGATATTGGATTATATATATATATATATATATATATATATATAAAATCTATCTAACTATATATATACACATATATATATATGTGTATATATATATATATAGTTAGATTATATATGTGTGCACATATACATGCAAATATAAATATATATATTTGTGTGTGTGCATATATATATTATATATATGTGTGCACACACACACACACACATATATATATATACATGCACACACACACACACACATATATATATATACATGCACACACACACACACACACACACACACATATATATTTATATATACATGCACACACACACATATAATATATATATATATATACATGCACACACACACATATATATACATGCACACACACATATATACACATGCACACACACATATATATACACATGCACACACACACACACACACAAAATATATATATATATATATATATATATACACATGCACACACACACACACATATATATATATACATGCACATACACACATATATATATACATGCACACACACACACATATATATATATATACATGCACGCACACACACACACACACACACATATATATATATATACATGCGCACACACACACATATATATATATATACATGCACACACACACAGATATATACATGCACACACACCCCAGATATATACATGCACACACACACACACAGATATATACATGCACACACACACACACATATATATACATGCACACACACACACACACACATATATATACATGCACACACACACAGATATATACATGCACACACACACACACAGATATATACATGCACACACACACACACACACACATATATATACATGCACACACACACATATATATATACATGCACACACACACACACATATATATACATGCACACACACACAGATATATACATGCACACACACACACATATATATACATGCACACACACATATATATACATGCACACACACACACATATACATGCACACACACACACAGATATATACATGCACACACACACAGATATATACATGCACATACACACAGATATATACATGCACACACACACATATATATATACATGCACACACACACACACAGATATATACATGCACATACACACAGATATATACATGCACACACACACAAATATATACATGCACACACACACATATATATATACATGCACACACACACACACACAGATATATACATGCACACACACACACATATACATGCACACACACACACACATATACATGCACACACACACACACAGATATATACATGCACACACACACACATATAT
This sequence comes from Allobates femoralis, assembly GCA_033576535.1. NCBI lineage: Eukaryota > Metazoa > Chordata > Amphibia > Anura > Aromobatidae > Allobates > Allobates femoralis. Next base: position 329,404,881 of record JARQOC010000001.1, on the reverse strand, counting down.
ATGCACACACACACACACACATATACATGCACACACACACACACACAGATATATACATGCACACACACACATATATATACATGCACACACACAGACACACAGATATATACATGCACACACATATACATGCACACACACACACACACACATATATATACATGCACACACACACACACATATACATGCACACACACACACATATATACATGCACACACACACACATATATATATATATATAGATGCACACACACATATATATAATCTAACTATATATATATATATGTGCATCTATATATATATATATAGATGCACATATGAAATGTGCCTAATCAAAGTGAATGTATATATGTGTGTGTGTAATCCATATGTACATGTGGATTACACACACATATATATGTGCTGGTTTGGGAGGGAGGGGGCCGCCGATACTCACCTTCCGAAGACGCCGGTCGTTGCCTAGCGACGCTGCGATTCCGGTCGGCTTCAACTGGCACACTACGCATGCGCGGACCCGGAAATGACGCGGTCTCCGGCCGCGTCATGAAGAGCGGGGCGGGAAGATTCCAATGGGCTTCCCCGCTCTTCAAATCGATAATGCCGCCCATTAGGGCGTTAGGAAGGGAGCGAGGCGGGGGGAGCGCGGCTCTGGGGACACCGCCCTGCAGACAAGAGCCGACAGGAACGCCCCACAGACGGAAAAAATGTAAGTTTATAAAGTGTTTTATTCACCTTATATAAAGCCATATTAGGTCAGGCAGGGATGGTTAGGGAGCTAGTTAGGGTCTGTAGGGGCAGGTAGTGATAGTTTAGGGGCCATAGATTAGGTGACAGGTTCCCTTTAAGTAAATTATTTGGGGTGGGCACCATAACAAATATTACAATGATGGACTCCCTGACCTGGTGCTGGGTTTTGCTACCCAAAACAAATCAGTTTGTGTACATTTCATACAATTTGTATAATGTTCTGACTAATTTGATACAATTTTTTTAACAATGTGATTAGACTGAGAAGGGGAGACTAGTAGTTTCTTGCTCGTCAGTAGGAAAGGAACGTAGACCCTCAGTCAATTAAATGGTGATTTAGAAGTTACATTTTTTGGGTTGGATAACAAAATAGCCATCAATTTTGAATTAATTTAATTATTTAAATTACATGACCCCTATTTTATTTTCCTGACTAATACTTCCTCCAAAACTGTATTTTTTTGCACCACAAATTTATTCCGAACTAGATTTTCTTGCATAGTGTTTGTTGTTTGATGTGTTAAGTCACCTAACATTTTACTGACTCTCAGGGCGGCTTCTCACCACGGTTTTGGTCTATCAGGTTCTGTCCAGTGTTTTGCTGGAAGCACCGGACAGAACCTGACAGCCCCGGATAGAACTGAACTGGAGGGCAAATATGCCCTCCGGTTCTGTTTTCTGCCGAAATCGGCAGATCGAAGCTGCAGGAGCTGTCCCGGCTGAAATGTCAAAATCATGGCTAGCGGGAGCTGGCCGCGGTCCTGAAATGTCAGCAGGGAGCTCTCCATGGTGCTGAAGTTCAGCACCCGGCGTCCAGGAGCCAGACAGATTTTATGTCGGATCTGGCGCCATCCGGCACCCTAGACTCCCATATCTGGGTTGTGCCGAATCTGGGAGGATCCGATGTATTCAGATTTTTGCCCCGGACAGAAAATCGCAGCAAGCTGCGATTTTGTGTCCGGGACGAAAACCCGAATTTTTACCGGATCCTCCCAGACAGATGGAAACCGGATGGCAAATAGCTGCCATCCAGCCCCATAGGAATAGTATGGGGCCGAAATCGGATGTGGGGCTGTCCGGTTCACACCGGACAGCCCCAGATCACAGAAACCGTGGTGTGAAGCCTCCCTCAGTTAAACTCATGCTCAGATAATTCTCTAAATGTCTTGCTTATATTATACTAAGCAACAAAACCATAGTGACAGATGTACTGTATAAAGCCTTGACAAAGTAAGCAAGTAAATATGATTTCTAGAGTAAAAGTAATTTACTTAAAGGGAACCTGTCAAAATCCTCTACATCTGCAAACCATATATATGCCTGTTTAGCTCTATAAATGATAACTTAATATCATGATCCCAAAGTGATGCTCAAGCAGCAAGAAATCATGTTTTAAAGCTCTGTAAATACAGTTATAACCGATAGTGTTGGCATCCATGAAATTGTTCCAGAAAATGAAATATTTCTGCCAGAAAATGATTACAATTACACATTTTGTTATTTACCTGTTTACTTCCATTTTGTGTATTACAAAAACACAAAAACAGAGAAAAAAAAAAAGCAAATTGCACATAATTTCACATAAAACCCCCAAAATGGGCCAGACAAAATTGTTGGCACCTTTCCAAAATTCGAGTAAACAACTTTGATTCAAGCATGTGATGCTCGTTCAGACTCACCTCTGGCAATTAATGGCGGGTTTACACGTCGCGATATCGCAGTACAATTTCAATCAAAAGTCACGTGGTTCAATCGTTGGACCCGATATCGTGCCTGCGTTGTATGGTGTGAACGTCCAATGCGATGCAGGAACGATGTCAATGCGATATCGGGGATCGAATGAGCGTGCTATTCAATGCCCCGATATTGCATAGCGATTGAAGCCAGATCGTGCTGTGTAAACACCCAATTACGATGCGATTTGATACGTCACCCATTCACTCCCATGTTAACTATGCGATCCTGGATTGGGAGGCGGAGACATCGCACGGACGTTGTATTACGATATCGCAGCGTCTAAACAGTCAATGCGATGCGGGTGAAACGTGCACTAATTGCGCGCTCCCGCGCCATTGAGTTGCGATATCGAAACGATATCGTGGCGTGTAAACCCACCATAACAGATGAGGGCAATTTGAAAATCACACCTGAAACCATATAAATAGGGGAGATGTTGACTCAATCTTTGCATTGTGTGTCTGTGTGTGCCACACATAGCGTGGAGAACAGAAAGAGGAGAGGAGAACTGTCTGAGGACTTGGGATACAAAATTGTTGAAAAAAAATCAACAATCTCAAGGTTACAAGTGTATCTTCAGAGATTCTCATGTTCCTTTATCCAAGATACGCAACATAATCAAGAAGTTTACAACTCATAGCAATGTAGCTAATCTCCCTGAACGTGGACAGTAGAAAACAAAATGATGAAAAGTTCTAATTCAGGATAGTCCAGATGTTGGATAAGCAGCCCCCAATTAAGTTCCTAAATTCAAGCTATCCTTCAGACTCAGGGTGCATCAGTGTCAGTGTGAACTCTATGGAGACCCAGGCCAGGAGGACCCCACTTCTGACACAGAGATGTAAAAAGGTTAGACTATATTTTGCCAAAAGGTACGTGCCAAAAGGATTGGATTTGCATCTTAGGTCAGGGGTTTTCCAGCAGGACAATGACCCCAAACATACTTCAAGGAGCACGCAGAAATGGATGGAAACAGAAATCTGGAGAGTTCTAAAGCGGCTATCTGGCTAACATGGTTTCAAACCTATTTTTCTTTTAACTGTTACCAAATGTATTGTACTTTGGTGGTTCACTTTGTAGGAATAGAGCAAAGGTAAGAGTGGTAGTGTTTAAGGTTGCCCAGTTTATCCACGAAAGTTAAATCTGCAATCTTTCATACAGAAGCTGGACTACATCTTGATAATAGTGGAACATTAGTAAATAGCCTTGGGGATTGGGAGTTGGGAAGAACAACTTAATACAAAAATTAAGTTTTACAGTTTTAGCTGAAGGTGTGAACAAATAATGTTTTAGAATAAACTTATGGAAATATATTTTATCCAACTTATTCATACTGTATTTACATGCCATACATTTAAATTGTATAATGTCTGACCTGGGAAATAATCCCCCTTCCCTCTTTAGGCACTATTCGTAAACAGTTAGGCATCCACTCTTCTATATCGCCCTTGTTTATGCCTTTTATATTTTGTGATATAATATATAGCTTATATTTTTTTAATAGGCTTTCCATCAGTGCAGTAAATAAAGAAGGAGAAGGCCCTGCTACAGAACATAACATTACTACATTGGGATCACCAGGTAACATTGTGCATTAGCTCAAACATCTATAATAAGCAAAACAAATACATATTGCCTAAAATACGACAATTTCATGTTATAATGTGTAACCGTACAAATGACCAAAATAGTCTACAATATTCTGTCCATATGTTAAAAAATCAAAGGTGTTTGTAGGCATTTCCATTTGGGGACAGTTTACCTAGATTTTTATACGGTCAATATGGGATTAGAAAATCATTATTATAAAATTAGCTTTAATTGTCAACAGGTTGTGAGTGATAATAAAGATCAGCTCCATTTATTGTACCGTAATAGAGCTGAGTAAGGACATGCCTATTATTACCTAAGCTTTAATATTCCATAAATTTGTTGTTTTAGTATGGAATCTTACAGCATCCATTATTGGGCCTGATGGTGGTCTCCAATTCATCCATACATCATTAATAACCCTGTTTGCATGTCTGTCTGTCTGTCTGTCTGGCAGTCTGGCTGTCTGGCTGTCTGGCTGTCTGGCTGGCTGTCTGGCTGTCTGGCTGGCTGGCTGGCTGGCTGGCTGGCTGGCTGGCTGGCTGGCTGGCTGTCTGTCTGTCTGTCTATCTATCTATCTAGGAATTACAGATTAAGGAGCAGCATAAACATGATATAGATAGTGCAGGCAAATCAAACCTTTCTTCACAGGTTCTAGATACAGTCCGTCCAAAAAAGAAATGCAGCACTAAAGTTCTTAAGTGAAAAAATAACTTTTTATTGTGGTTGGCACAAACAGGCGACGTCGCCTGTTTGTGCCAACCACAATAAAAAGTTATTTTTTCACTTAAGAACTTCAGTGCTGCATTTCTTCTTTAGACGGACTCTATCTATCTATCTATCTATCTATCTATCTATCTATCTATCTATCTATCTATCTATCTATCTATCTATCAATATATGTATATTTTACATATATAAATATGCTAGCTGTAGTTCCCAGTATTGCCCAGGATAGTAACTAACTGTTCTTAGCTATACCAAAATAGAATGGGTTAACAAAGTGTGGCTTCTCTCTGTTGAGATACACAGACTGCAAGTGTAATGCAGGGGCTATGTGTGGGCTCCTGGTGTAATACAGCGCTCTGTGTGGGCAAGGGCTGTAATACAGGGGACTATGTGTGAGCACCTGCTCTAATAGAGGGGGCTATGTGTGAGCTCCTCCTTTAATACAGTCGTTATTTTTGGCCTCCTGCTGTAATGCTGTGGGCTGTCTGCTACCTCCTGGTGTAATACTGGGGACTGTTGGTGACCTTCTGCTGTAATACTGGGGGCTGTGTGTGGTCTCCTGCTGTATACTTGTATACTAGGGGCATGTGTGCAGCCTCCTGCTGTAAAAGTGAGGGATGTGTGCGGCCTCCTGCTGTATACTTAGGATTGTGTGTGGATCCTGCTGTAATACTGGGGGTGTGTGTGGCCTACTGCTGTATACAGGGACTATATGTGGCCTCCTGCTATATAATGGGGGCTCTTTGCAGCCTCCTATTGTATACTAGGGGCCGTGGGACATCCTGCTGTATATTGGGGCTGTGTGTGGTCTCTTGCACTAAACTGGTGGCTGTATGGTCTCCTGCTGTATATTGAGGGTTTTGTGCGGCCTCCTGATTTATTCTGAGGGCTGTGTGGGGGAGGTTGTTAGAAGAAAAGCAAAGAGTTGTCTTGGTTTATTTGGGGTTTGTGTTGCTGGTGCTTCACTGATAGACATGTCCCTGTGTGTGGCATTTTCCAGAAGTCGTCTTCTTCCCTAAATGTTTCACAGACATGTATATGTGGAGCACAAAGGACCAGAGTACCCAGCAGCTGTCCCAGTGGTCATGATCACGCTGGCTGCGCCAAGTGCTGTAGTGCTGCATTGATCTCCCAGTGGTCACATCATCACCATCTTGAGACACCTGGGTGTCTCTCTGCACTATCTATCGCCCCCTGCTCCGTCTGTTCCCCCTGCCGTGCATTCTCTCTGCCCCTCCTGCTGTGCAGTCTCTCTGCTCCCCAGCTGTGTACTCTCTATGCCCCCCCTGCTGTGCGCTCTTTCTTCCTCCTGGTGTGCACACTCTCTCTACTCCCCCGATATCGTGTGCTCTCTCTACTCCCACCCCCCTTTGTGCGGTGTCTCTGAGAGGTCGTACCACCACCATCTTGGATGGCGACAGTGTGACTAATTGGGCCTGTCCGTATCCGGTGCACACATATGCAGTTAGCACGCATGTCCTCAGTTAGTCATATGGTGGTTATGTGGGGTAGCGGTCTGAGGGCGGCAGGTTGAGCGGAAACATAGCTGTGGCATTGGTTTCTGGTGGCGTCGGGTCCGTTTGTAGGCAGCACCACTAGCGGTATTGTGCAAGGGGCCAGTACTGCCAGTTGCGCCATATTTGCAAACACATCACTTGAGTGTGCAAATATGGCTGCTGCTGGCATGTGATATAGACACATCCTGATGGCAAAAGTGGATGACAGATGCCACAAGGTAAGCATATAATTATTTTTAATTGTTTTACTAATGGATTTAGGATCTTATCCAAGAAAATAACCTATATTTGACAAAATAGAATTTGTTCCTGACACAATAGGACGACCAGAAGAGTTTACAGATCTTGATCTATGATTTGTTATTCCAAGCAGAGTTTAAAATAGCCTTAATCTCCCTATATATATCAAATTTAGGGCAATAAATTAGCCTCTTGTAGACCTCCCAGTCATCCAACTGTCGTTTTACCCCTTTTATGTAATTGACCTTGTCCATGATGACAACCTTTATCAGCACTTTTTATCACAATGGTGTTGTTATGGGCAAGGTCAATAAGGCTGCCTTCAGACTTGCAGATGCATCTGCAGCGTTTTGCAGATGCATCTGCAAGCATCTGCATGCAGACCGCGGCCCCTATGTTTATAATGGTGCGCACGGCGGTCTGCAGATGCTTGCGGACCGCCATGCGCACCCATTCACTCCTATATGTGATCTGTGCGCAGGCGGATGCCTGCGTACAGATCACACACTCTCGTCCGCACCAGGGACGCGACATCTCGCGTCCATGGTGCGGGCGGGAGTGTGTGATTTGTGCGGAGGCATCCGCCTGCGCACAGATCACATATAGGAGTGAATGGGTGCGCATGGCGGTCCGCAAGTGCGCATTTTGAAGCTGACAGCCCGGCGCCGGTGTAAATACGTCACCCGGCGCCGGGAATGACACGGATCGCGTCATACAGCCCCACACTGAAGCCCGGACGCAATGGGAGAGAGGGGAGGCGCGCAGGAAGGCGGCAATTTGAATCTCTGATGTAGATCACGCCTATTCAGGCGTGATATGAAGAAGAGGGGCAGCCTGGATGAGTGACTATGAATAGCATAGTCACTCATTATCATCAGTAATGAGGTACTATAATAACGTTTTTATTCACTTTGACTATGTGCATTTAGGAGGTAAAAGGAGTGTAGGGAAAGTGTTAATATGCTCTAGGGACAGCTTTTAATAGGTTTAGAGGTGTTTTGGGGGTGACAGGATCCCTTTAATGCTTAACCATTCTTTCAATTTCAAGGAAATAGGACCTGTAAAAATACTGCAAATCCAAAGATAGTTGGAACCAGTCCACATGATTATTTGGCCCAAAAGAGAGGCCCTTATTTAGGACTGATAGGTGATCATCAGATAATTCCTGTCTTGAGATATTGATGACTAGGTTTAATCCTTTTTTTGTTGTTGGTTGTTTCTGAACAGGTTGTTTTCCTTTTCTTTCCTCTTTTGTCTTCTGTGGTGGCGTCTGCCTCCCCCTTTTTTTTCCTGTACTGGGTCATGTGTTGAGGGAATCTGTGTCTAGAAAACTTATTATTATCAGTCAATATAGACAAATAATCACATTTACCGTAATAGGATCACCACAACATGGGTAACTTCTTTTTTTCCAGCCTCCTGAACCTTCACGTTGCCAGTTAAAAATGTTACCTTTCTCATAGTCCTCTACATTTCTAGACCACTTACAGCTTTTGGAATCCTCAAGTTCTAGGCAAATCTTTTCCAATCATCCAGATGTCTCTTTAAAAGAGGACAAATCTTCATCCTTCATTAGACTGAATTTTAATTTCCAAATCAGGGACTTCTAATTGTACTTTTTTATTTTATATTGTAAAAATGCAACATTCATTAAAATTATGTCCAGACCATACTTATTAGTGATCATGCAGAATCTATTACAGAAAAACAGATCCCCAAGCATCAGGTTGGGTCAGATATTTATTCTTAAATCTCTGGGTATTATTTTGGCACTATAATATTCACATAGTGTGGTTAAGTTAAGCTGTAATGTAAGGGACTTCTTTGAAAAATTTTCAAACTTATGCTTTAAAGCATAACCACCACTTAAATTTTATTTAATAATAATGTAGAGCAAGTGATTTTAAACTTTGAAATATACTTCATTAGAAAATTCTGGTTGAAAACTATTCATAAACCTTCCACAAGGTGTCCCCACTGCATTGTGTGTGAAGCACACATATGTTCATTATCAGTCAGGTCCGTCTTCACACTGAATATGGGGCATGTAACCATATAAGGTAAAGGGGCCATGTATCAGATTACAAGCATGCAGATAACCCAGCAGAGCGTTCTTATTTAAAAAAACTATTTTTTTTAGAAAAATGTTTCCTTTTAAAAACACTTGTAGTAACGGGTTCGCCAGTGTGACAATTAGGCATATAGTATTACAGTGTCACATCGCCATTGGACTCGGTGGCCGGTGTTCCTGCCTCGGCCGCTGGGAGGAGCCGGATTCCTTCGGCTGGTGGCACCAGTGACAGGAGGGCCTTGTCCTCATATGGAACTGCTCCCTGCCTCTGCCTCTGTCGCTGAGCGCCGCTGTGTTTCCACTCTGGGTGGTGTTGGTCGCAGAGGAGCGGGCCCTGCAGAGGTGTCCGTTAGGCGCAGCCTGCGTTCTTCTGTCAGAGGTGACGTGGGTGGAGCCAGTCGTGCATCTCCATCTGGCCTGGATCTAGGGGCGGTCCGGATGAGGTCATCGGGCTGTGAGCTCCAGCCTATGGGAGGTAGCCGCGCCCTTCAAATACATTGGAGCCTGTCTTGCAGGCCGCCAGATATAGTTTTGGTTCCCCAGTGATATAGTGTATGTTTAGTTTTGTCTCTGACCTTGGCCTGGATTTCTGACTCTGCTTCTTCCTGTCGATTTTGTACCTCAGCTGTCCTCTTGGTTTTTCCCTTGACCCTTGCCTGGATTCTCGACTCTGCTACTGCCTGATGATTCTGTACCTTCGCTGCCCTCTCGGTTTTGACTCGGACTTCTGACTTTGTTTTTCGGGTCTTGATTTTTTCCCCTGGCGACCTTCCCTGCTCTGTTGCTCATAATAGGCAGCTACCCCCTGGGCTCCGCTATAATTCCAAATCCCTGTATAGGGGTTAAGGGTCTCGGGGTTTCTCGGGGTGCTGCCTTACCAGCAGCTCAGCTTCACAGCGGATGGTTGTCACATACAGGCTGTGCCCAACGAGACTGCGCGTTTTGGTGAGTAGACTTCCTCAATAGTAGCCTTCAACAATAGAAAATACAGTGAAGCCCTACACATGATTTACAATTAAATTAAACATTTTATTAGTAAAAAAAAAGCATAGAAACAGGTTTTTAACCCCTTCATGACCTTGGAATTTTTCATTTTTGTTTTTTGCTCCCCTGCTTCCAAGAGAACTTTTTTATTTTTCCGTCAATATAGACATATGATGGCTTGTTTTTTGCGGGACGAGTTGTACTTTCATATGCAATCATTTATTTTATCATATAGTGTACAGGAAAATTGCAAAAAAAAGTGCAATTACACATTTGTTTTTTGGGTATTTTAGTTGCCATGCTCACTATATGGTAAAACCGACGTGACGGGGTGATGCCTCGGGTCGGTACAAGTTCGTAGATATCCAACATGTATACCTTTATTGGTATCTAGGTGCTGAAAACAAATTCAGAAGTTTGAGAAAAAAAAACTGACTTTTTGCGCCAAGTTCTGCGACCCGTAGTGTCCTCATTTTTCGGGATCTGGGGCTGCGTGATGGCTTATTTTTAGCATCTTGAGCTGACTTTTCTAATGATACCATTTTTCGGTGGATCCGCTGTTTTGATCACCCGTTATTGCATTTTATAGCAATGTTGCGGCGACCAAAAAAACATAATTTTGGCGTTGGTTTTTTTTTTTCTGTTACGGAGTTTACAGCGCTCATAAACAGATTTAATATGTTAATAGATCAGGCGATTCTGAACGCGGCAATACCAAACATGTGTATTTTTTTAATTTTTTAAATACTTTTATTGTGATTGGGGGAAAAGGGAGGTGATTTGAACCTTAATGTTTTTTTTTTTTTTTTTTACAGGTTTTTAACCCCTTCACCCCCGAGCCCATTTTTGCTTATTTTGGCCTTAATGCCCGAGCCATTTTTTGCAATTCTGACCAGTGTCCCTTTATGAGGTTATAACTCTGGAACGCTTCAACCGATCCTAGCGATTCTGAGATTGTTTTTTCGTGACATATTGGGCTTCATGTTAGTATTAAATTTAGGTCAATAATTTTTGCGTTTATTTGTGAAAAAATCAAAAATATGGCAAAAAGTTTGAAAATTTCGAAATTTTCAAATTTTGAATTTTTTTTCTGCTAAACCAGAGAGTTATGTGACACAAAATTGTTGATAAATAATATTTCCCACATGTCTACTTTATATCAGCACAATTTTGGAAAAAAAAAATTTTTTGGGTAGGAAGTTATAAGGGTTCAAAGTTCATCAGCAATTTTTCATTTTTCCACCAAAATTTACAAAACCATTTTTTTTAGTGACCACATCACATTTGAAGTCCGTTTCAGGGGTGTACACAACAGAAAACACCCAAAAGTGACACCATTCTAAAAACTGCACCCCTCAAGCTACTCAAAACTACATTCAAGAAGAATATTAACCCTTCAGGTGCTTCACAGGAACTAAAGCAAAGTGGAAACAAAAAATGGATATTTAAATTTTTCCAACAAAAATGTTCTTTTAGCCTCAAATCTTTCATTTTCACATGGGCAACAGGATAAAATGGATCCTAAAGTTTGTTGGGCAATTTCTCCTGAGTATATCGATACCTCATATGTGGTCATAAACAACTGTTTGGGCGCACGGCAGGGCTCAGAAGGGAAGGAGCGCAATTTGACTTTTGGAGCTAATTTTCCATTCAAAAAGTGAAATTGCGCTCCTTCCCTTCTGAGCCCTGTCGTGCGCCCAAACAGTGGTTTATGACCACATATGAGGTATCGATGTACTCGGGAGAAATTGCCCAACAAATTTTAGGATGAATTTTATGCTGTTGGCCATTTGAAAATTTAAAAAATTAGGCTAAAACAAAATATTTGTGAAAAAAAAGTACTTTTTAATTTTTACAGATCAATTTGTGAAGCACCTGGGGGTTCAATATGCCCACTACCCATCTAGATAAGTTCCCCTGGGGTGTCTAGTTTCCAAAATGGGGTCACTTGTGGGGGAACTCCAATGTGTAGACACACAGGGGCTCTCCAAACGCAACATGGTGTCCGCTAACAATTTGAATGGAAAATCAGGTCAACTTGTTAGCGGACACATGTCACGTTTGGAGAGCCCCTGTGTGCCTACACATTGGAGCTCCCCCACAAGTGACCCCATTTTGGAAACTAGACACCCCAGGGAAGTTATCCTGATGGGTTGTGAGCATATTGAACCCCCAGGTGCTTCACAAATTAATCCGTAAAAACGAAAAAGTACTTTTTTTCCACTTTTTTTTTTTTTTCCCATTTATTTGTGAAGCACCTGGGGGTTCAATATGCCCACTACCCATCTAGATAAGTTTCCTGGGGTGTCTAGTTTCCAAAATGGGGTCACTTGTGGGGGAAATCCAATGTGTAGACACACAGGGGCTCTCCAAACGCAACATGGTGTCCGCTAATAATTTGAATGGAAAATCAGGTCAACTTGTTAGCGGACACATGTCACGTTTGGAGAGCCCCTGTGTGCCTACACATTGGAGCTCCCCCACAAGTGACCCCATTTTGGAAACTAGACACCCCAGGGAACTTATCCTGATGGGTTGTGAGCATATTGAACCCCCAGGTGCTTCACAAATTAATCCGTACAAACGGAAAAGTACTTTTTTTCCACTTTTTTTTTTTTTTCCCATTTATTTGTGAAGCACCTGGGGGTTCAATATGCCCACTACCCATCTAGATAAGTTCCCTGGGGTGTCTAGATTCCAAAATGGGGTCACTTGTGGGGGAGCTCCAATGTGTAGGCACACAGGGGCTCTCCAAACGCAACATGGTGTCCGCTAACAATTTGAATGGAAATCAGGTCAACTTGTTAGCGGACACATGTCACGTTTGGAGAGCCCCTGTGTGCCTACACATTGGAGCTCCCCCACAAGTGACCCCATTTTGGAAACTAGACACCCCAGGGAACTTATCCTGATGGGTTGTTAGCATATTGAACCCCCAGGTGCTTCACAAATTAATCCGTAAAAACGAAAAAGTACTTTTTTTTCCACTTTTTTTTTTTTTTCCCATTTATTTGTGAAGCACCTGGGGGTTCAATATGCCCACTACCCATCTAGATAAGTTCCCTGGGGTGTCTAGTTTCCAAAATGGGGTCACTTGTGGGGGAGCTCCAATGTTAAGGCACACAGGGGCTCTCCAAACGCGACATGGTGTCCGCTAACAATTCCAATTGTTAGCAAACACCAGGTTGCGTATGGAGAGCCCCTGTGTGCCTATACATTGGAGTTCCCCCACAAGTGACCCCATACACATATAATCATATATAATCACACATATAATATAATTACACATATAATTACACAACTGTACCCAGCCTTTCAGAAGGACAGGTCACCGTGAGGCGAGGCCTGGCCTTTCTGCAGGAAGGGATTTGTTCTAGCACCGGAATAAGACCCCCAAAGCCATGGTAAAGACTAAGGGGGCACTTATCGTAGTGCATGTCAGGTTGGTGTGTTGTAGTGTACATCAGGGTGTGTATGTCAGGTTGGTGTGTTGTAGTGTACATCAGGGTGTGTATGTCAGGTTGGTGTGTTGTAGTTTACATCAGGGTGTGTGTGTGTTTGTGTATGATGTTGTGAGTGCATGTCAGTCTGGGGTCGTGTGATAAATTTCGAAACATCCAAAGATACACAAACCTGGTTTATCAGGGCACGTTTTACATTGGGTTTGGACGGTCGTTCTGCTCCCCCTTTGATGGCAGACCCGGCACCTTTTTCTTGGCCCCTTCTCTGTAAAATGTTGCCCTGGTACCACGCGGGAATATCGAGTTCCAGGATTGCTGGGGCCCCCTTCATCTTCTTCTCTTCGTCTTCCTCTTTCTTCTCTTGGTCTTCGTTCTCGTCCTCCTTCTTCTCTTGGTCTTCGTTCTCCTCCATTCAACAGGGCCTTGATCACCTTCACCTGGAACTCAAGAAAGGTGTTAGTGGTGTGACCTGCACATCGTGACAGCAAGTATGCATTATACATTGCCATTTGGACAATGTACACGGCCAGTTTTTTGTACCACTTCCTCGTTTTCCGCGTGGCCCTGTATGGCTTGAGGACTTGATCAGAACGATCAACTCCTCCCATGTTCTTATTACCCAAGGACACATTCCGGTTTGTGGACCTGTCCTGGGGTACCTCTGGTGGTGGTGGCCCTGGTGCCGGGACCATGGATCGTGGTCAAGATAAAGACATCCCTTCGGTCTTTGAACTTGACCAGTACCATGTTGCCGCTACATTGAGCTCGGCTCCCACCTCTTGGGAGAGGCTGCTCAATTAGCGGCATAGGGAGATCCCTCTTGTTTCTGCGCACAGTACCGCAAGCGGCGGTAGTTCTGGCAAAGAGGGATCTGAAGAGCGGGACACTTGTATAAAAGTTATCAACGTATAGATGATAACCTTTATCAAGTAGTGGGTGGATCAAATCCCACACTATTTTCCCGCATACCACCAGAGCAGGGGGACACTCTGGGGGCTCGATCCTCGAATCCTTCCCCTCATACACTCTAAAGTTGTGAGTGTACCCTGAGGTACTCTCACAAAGCTAGTAGAGCTTTATCCCATACCTGGCCCTCTTGCTGGGAATGTATTGGCGGAAACTAAGCCTACCTTTGTAAAGGACGAGGGATTCGTCCACACAAATTTCCCGTTTGGGAACGTACACTTCAGCAAACTTGCTGCTGAAGTGGTCGATGACCGGTCGAATTTTGAACAATCTGTCAAAATTCGGGTCAATACGGGGAAGGCTGTCAGTGTTGTCCCTAAAGTGGAGAAATTTATGGATGGTGTCGAATCTGTTTCGGGCCATCACCTCGCCGTACACTGGAGTTAGAAAAAACTTATCTGTACTCCAGCATTGGCGCATTTCTGGTCTCGTCACAATCCCCATATGAAGTATCAAACCCCAATATTTCATAATTTCTCCAGAGTCCACAGGAGTCCAAGAAGAAAAGATGGAATCTGGGTTTTGGACCAGAAACTGTTGGGCATACAGGTTCATCTGCTCCACCATGAGCCTCACAAAGTCCTCAGAGAAAAAGACTTTGAAAAAGTCAATTTCCCTGAAGTTTGTGGCCTCAAACAGGATTCCTGATTGGGGAATAAAATCAGGAATCTGTGGAGTGTACCGATCAGGGACGGGGATCCACACAGGGGCCCTGGTGCTAGGTTGGGCATGCCTAGCACCAGGTGGAGGGTTACTCACTGACGGCTGTGGGTCTTACTCCGACTCCTCTTCTCCAGGCTCAGACTCCTCTTCCTCGGACTCCGACTCCTCTTCCTCTGGCTCCGGACGATCTCTTGTCCTCCGCCGTCTTCGTGGTGGTGGCGAGTCGGTGTCACTGCTGCAGATTTCACTGTCGGAGGAAGAATGTGAGGAATAGTGGAACGTGGGGTCCACTTCCTCACTGTCAGCATCGGAGGCAAGTATAGCATATGCCTCCTCAGCCGAGTACACCCTTTGTGACCTTGATGAGCGGGACGGGCGCGACATGTTGTATGTGCTTTGTGCTTGTGTAAAAAAAAAAAAAAGTAAACTTTTTATTAGTGTGCGTGTACGTGTGTTTAGTGTGCGTGTATGTGAACGTTAACTGGTGTAACTTTCGGGGCGACGGTCGGTCAGGGGCGGCGGACGACGACGGTCGGTAAGGGGCGGCGGACGACGATGGTCGGTCAGGGGCGGCTGACGACGACGGTCAGTCAGGGGCTCACTCGGGCCAGGCAGCGGTCGGTCAGGGGGTCACTCGGGCCAGGCAGCGGTCGGTCAGGGGCGGCTGACGACGACGGTCGGTCAGGGGCGGCGGACGACGACGGTCGGTCAGGGGCGGCTGACGACGACGGTCAGTCAGGGGCTCACTCGGGCCAGGCAGCGGTCGGCCAGGGGGTCACTCGGGCCAGGCAGCGGTCGGTCAGGGGCGGCTGACGACGACGGTCGGTCAGGGGCGGCGGACGACGACGGTCGGTCAGGGGCGGCGGACGACGACGGTCGGTCAGGGGCGGCGGACGACGACGGTGGGTCAGGGGCGGCGGACGACGACGGTCGGTCAGGGGCGGCGGACGACGACGGTCGGTCAGGGGCGGTGGACGACGACGGTCGGTCAGGGGCGGCGGACGACGACGGTCGGTCAGGGGCGGCGGACGACGACGGTCGGTCAGGGGCGGCGGACGACGACGGTCGGTCAGGGGCGGCGGACGACGACAGTCAGTCAGGGGCTCACTCGGGCCAGGCAGCGGTCGGTCAGGGGCTCACTCGGGCCAGGCAGCGGTCAGTCAGGGGGTCACTCGGGCCAGGCAGCGGTCGGTCAGGGGGTCACTCGGGCCAGGCAGCGGGCGGTCAGGGGGTCACTCGGGCCAGGCAGCGGGCGGTCAGGGGGTCACTCGGGCCAGGCAGCGGGCGGTCAGGGGGTCACTCGGGACAGGCAGCGGGCGGTCAGGGGGTCACTCGGGCCAGGCAGTGGGCGGTCAGGGGGTCACTCAGGCCAGGCAGCGGGCAGTCAAGGGGGCACGCTCACGAGGGTGATCACAGGTGCTGGGGATGGCCCTGGTGGCAGAAGCAGCAGAGCAGCAGAAGAGGGCACAACACCGAGCAGACCGGACCGGTGAGAACGAGCTCTGGGGAGGGGGGAGAGAGCAAACACAGGGGAGGGGGGGAGAGAGCAAACCCAGGGGAGGGGGAGAGAGCAAACTCAGGGAAGGGGGGGGGAAGAGAGGACAATGGGGAAGGGGGAGGGGGAGAGGACAATGGGGGAGGGTGGGAGGACACCAGGGGAGGAGGAGAGGGAGCGGATCACAGCAGAGGGGTACTTACTATCGGCGGCGGTGGCAGCAGCAGCGGCGATCGGCGGTGGCAGCAGCAGCGGCGATCGGCGGCGGCGGCGGCAGCTCCGGGCACGTTCGGTGACGGCGGGGGGGCTCACACCACGTGGGCACGGTCGGTGGCAGCGGAGGGCTGCAGGGGTGCACGCTCATCAGCGTCCACCGACAGAGTGGAGCTGATGAGCTCGGTGGCCATATTGTAAACATCCCCCTGCACATCTGATTGGAGGGCTTGCATCACATGGATGCTAGCCCCCAATCAGATCGGGGGGGGTGGCACACACACCTCACAGTGCCCCAGCCAATGCCTGATGCTTTGAGCATCAGGCTATGGCCAGATTGAAAACATTACACCAATTTCTATTGGTGTAATGTTTCAATCATCACTTTTGGCTAGTTGTGAATTAACTAGCCAATCGGAGGGCTCCTAGCCACGGGGGGGGAAATCCCCTCCCGTGGGGTCATCTAGAGGTTGTCCCCTAGCTGCGGCTCTATTAACCCTTTCGTGAACCCGGTTAATAGAGCCGCAGCAAGGGGGAAACAGCTCATCTGTATCTCTCAGAATCGCGGACTAGTTGTGGTTGGCAGTGCTTGCAAGCCACAACCCAGAAGTGCTCCGTGACAGCATCCGGGGTCTAGCCAGGACCCCGTCCTGTCACGTGAGCACCGGAGATCCCGCGATACTATCACGGGATCTCCGGTGCAGACGGGGAACAGTGCGTTTCCCACCGCAGTGCCTTTGGATCCCGCTGTCAGAGATTGACGGCAGGATCCAAAGGGTTAACAGCACCGATCAGATCCCGGCTCCGATCAGTGCTGTTAGCCAGACATCTCAACTGATCACATCAGCTGAGATGTCGGCTGTTTGATGTGACTTCCGCGCTGGAGCTAACATCAAATACCCCTTACCGGTCCATGACGTTGTACAACGTCATAGCTTGGGAAGGGGTTAAATAAAAATACATTTATTTACAAACATTGTGAGAGAGCATGGGGGGAAAAGGACAACTGACTGGGAAGATACTGCCGAGGACACTTTAGTACGGCATTTGCGTCTTGCTCATTCACCAGTCATTCCAAATTAAAATATGAACATATGGTACCACTATAAGAATAAATCAGACTGAAATCTGTTTCAAACTTATATTATGCTCAGAGTGATAACAAAGTAAAATCCTCAGCAGCAACAACTGCCTTGCTTCCGGGATACAACACTTTTTATACTTCTAATAGACTAGGCGGGAATATTCAAAACTGGGTGTATTAACTAGGGTATTAGGTGGTCTGGATGCTAATATACGCGTATAGATTGGTTAATTGTAATTAGTATGTATCTATGCCCAGGTGTCCACGCCTTCATCTTCCGTGCCCTCTTCAGACCAGTCACCAGTATTTCGAAGGTCATCTCCACATTCCTTATTCCGATACATCCTCAATGGGGCCCTTTATGTCCGTGATTTATCTCTTCCTTTCTCACCAGATTCACGTCTCCAGATATATCTATATCCCTGTAATTTAATCTCACACACATAAAATGGCACAGAACAAAAAACCTGCAATGGAATTCAAGATGGAGGCAATAGAAAGCAGACAAGATAGAGGAGGGGAGGAAAGTTAGAATAAAAGCATTAAGAAACGTCTTTTTGCTAAAGTGAGATAAGCAGACAAAGAAGAATATATATATATAAGGAGAGAATAAAGATAAAATAGGAAATAGAGGAACAAATTAGAGAAAGAGAGAAATAAGAACAGAAAGATGAAGTATCAGAACTATCTATATTATATATTTATGAGTAAATATGGAAAAACTTCAATATTATATTCCAAGTGTTAGTACAAACATTCTAAAACATATGATTAGTCTATTAATCTATAGGAAATTGCCATATTTCCCCCACAATACCGCACAAGGGGGAGAAATGGCTGCCTGCCCCATTGCGATGTCACCACCCTCCTGATGGTATAGCATCAGGCTCCTATCTAGTTTAATATAATGAATATATCTGTAGAAATTACTATTAATAATTTATTTGAGTATATAATTCTTTTATATATAACTACAAGGTATTCATAAAGTAACTATGCAGGGGTGAATACTTGCCATTAGGTGATGTGGAACTTGTGAGGTTCTCTGGAGGGCATCATACTGTGTGGGGTTCTGTGGAGAGCATCATACTGTGTGTTGGGTTCTGAGGAGAGCATCATACTGTGTGTGGGGTTCTGTGGAGGGTATCATACTGTGTGTGGGGTTCTGTGGAAAGTATCATACTGTGTGTGGGGTTCTGTGGAAAGTATCATACTGTGTGTGTGGTTCTCTGGAGAGCATCATACTGTGTGTGGGGTTCTCTGGAGAGCATCATACTGTGTGTGGGGTTCTCTGGAGAGCATCATACTGTGTGTGGGGTTGTATAGAGAGCATCATACTGTGTGTGGGGTTCTGAGGAGAGCATCATACTGTGTGTGGGGTTCTGTGGAAAGTATCATACTGTGTGTGGGGTTCTGTGGAAAGTATCATACTGTGTGTGGGGTTCTCTGGAGAGCATCATACTGTGTGTGGGTTTCTGTGGAGAGCATCATACTGCTGTGGGGTTCTGTGGAGGGTATCATACTGTGTGTGGGGGTCTGTGGAAAGTATCATACTGTGTGTGGGGTTCTGTGGAGAGCATCATACTGTGTGTGGGGTTTTCTGGAGAGCATCATACTGTGTGTGGGTTTCTGTGGAGAGCATCATACTGTGTGTGGGGTTCTGTGGAGGGTATCATACTGTGTGTGGGGGTCTGTCGAAAGTATCATACTGTGTGTGTGGTTCTCTGGAGAGCATCATACTGTGTGTGGGGTTCTCTGGAGAGCATCATACTGTGTGTGGGGTTGTATAGAGAGCATCATACTGTGTGTGGGGTTCTGAGGAGAGCATCATACTGTGTGTGGGGTTCTGTGGAAGGTATCATACTGTGTGTGGGGTTCTGTGGAAAGTATCATACTGTGTGTGGGGTTCTGTGGAAAGTATCATACTGTGTGTGGGGTTCTGTGGAGAGCATCATACTGTGTGTGTGGTTCTGTGGAAAGCATCGTACTGTGTGTGGAGTTCTATGAAAAGCATCATACTGTGTGTGGGGTTCTGTGGAGAGCATCATACTGTGTGTGGGGTTCTGTGGAGAGCATCATACTGTGTGTGGGATTGTATAGAGAGCATCATACTGTGTGTGTGGTTCTGAAGAGAGCATCATACTGTGTGTGTGGTTCTGTGGAAAGTATCATACTGTGTGTGGGGTTCTGTGGAGAGCATCATACTGTGTGTGTGGTTCTGTGGAAAGTATCATACTGTGTGTGGGGTTCTGTGGAGAGCATCATACTGTGTGTGGGGTTCTGTGGAAAGCATCATAGTATGTGTGGAGTTCTATGAAGAGCATCATACTGTGTGTGGGGTTCTGTGGAGAGCATCATACTGTGTGTGGGATTCTGTGGAGAGCATCATACTGTGTGTGGGCTTCTGTGGAGAGCATCATACTGTGTGTGGGCTTCTGTGGAGAGCATCATACTGTGTGTGTGGTTCTTTGGAGAGTATTATACTGTGTGTGGGGTTCTATGGAGAGCATCATATTGTGTGTGGGGTTGGTGTGTGGGGTTGTATAGAGAGCATCATACTGTGTGTGGGGTTCTATGGAGAGCATCATACTGTGTATGGGGTTGTATAGAGAGCATCATACTGTGTGTGGGGTTCTGAGGAGAGCATCATACTGTGTGTGAGGTTCTATGGAGAGCATCATACTGTGTGTGGGGTTGTATAGAGAGCATCATATTGTGTGTGGGGTTCTGTGGAGAGCAACATACTGTGTGTGGGGTTCTGTGGAGGGTATCATACTGTGTGTGGGGGTCTGTGGAAAGTATCATACTGTGTGTGGGGTTCTGTGGAAAGTATCATACTGTGTGTGGGGTTCTGTGGAGAGCATCATACTGTGTGTGGGGTTCTGTGGAAAGCATCGTACTGTGTGTGGGGTTCTGTGGAAAGTATCATACTGTGTGTGAGGTTCTATGGAGAGCATCATACTGTGTGTGGGGTTGTATAGAGAGCATCATACTGTGTGTGGGGTTCTGTGGAGAGCAACATACTGTGTATCATGATATACCTCGCTTCTATTACACTCTGTGCAATGGTTGCAGCCTACACCTGCTTACACAGATCCCAGCATAACATATAACTACATTTTACAAGAGAAGAGGAAAGATGTAGAAAGAAGGGACAGGCGTTTGGGCCAATATGTCTGATCCCTCAAAAGTTCAGCAAGATGTCTGCGAGTCTCCCTCTCTCAGAAGGAAGGAGGGGGGCGGTCCTGCATAGAATGACTAATTCTCTTAAAGGAGACATTCTGTTATGTATGGGGAAACAGGATAAATGGGTATCTAGTGACCTCTATGGGTCGCAGCATTAAAGTATGTGTGGGAAATCTTATTGTATAGGAAGCAATGTGGGGACCATGAACGTTGTACCAAACAATGAGGGAATACTTATGGGTTTGACTAGGAGCATTATTTCTGTGTGGGTAAATACAAATGATTGAGCAAGGTTGGTATACAGGGTTTGAGTAAAATAAAACACATGTGCTGCTGCTGTATGTGTCATTTTTTACATTTTTTTTTTAAAGTTGGTAGATCTGTACACGAGACATGATGTTGGGATCTAAGCAGTTCTAAATAAAGTTATTAATTCGTGACGCCACCTGTAGGGTCCGGTGATGGCACCGGCGCTGCTTGAACCTCCGGGATGATGGGCGGCAGCAGGATGGAACCGCTCCCTACAGGACGAGAGGGGGGTCCCCGTGGTTAGGAGCTGCAGTCAAGGAATAGGGCAGCTCAGTCGTTTCTGTGGGTAAAGTGATTAGTAGTAGTCCCGAAATAAAGCTCAGACACGTTGCTCCTCTGAACGGGTATTTACTTAGTTCTTTCACGGCAGAGAGGTGT
Source organism: Allobates femoralis (assembly GCA_033576535.1). Classification (NCBI taxonomy): domain Eukaryota; kingdom Metazoa; phylum Chordata; class Amphibia; order Anura; family Aromobatidae; genus Allobates; species Allobates femoralis. The sequence goes on along the minus strand of JARQOC010000001.1, from coordinate 329,383,513 downwards.
AACGGTTCTCAATGCCAAGTAACGGACCGGGTGGTCCCTGCGATGAATAGTGTCCATCCAAGGCTCCACAAGTGTCCTTCTCTATCTTGATGGGCCCTCTCTCGTCGCTGCTTTTGGGTACCTAGCCGGGGTAATGAGGATCCTCTGTTGAAACCCGAGCCGTTGGTCTCCAACTCACGTTAGGTCCCTGAACCTCAATGGTGGGCACCCCCCTGGTTCAGCTGCGGTGATGGTAGGTTGTGTATTGCGCTCCTTTAAAGCTCTCAATCACTCTGGGTTCTGTGGTGCAGAGATAAAGCGTCTGTACCACCTCGGAGCCGGTACTCCGGGTTGTGGACTGAGCTCGGGTCGTCTATCTCCCGTTTTCTCTGTGTCTTGGCCCCTTTCACTTCTGGGTCACCTGTGCTCAGCACCCTCCCTGTTAGCTGTTCCTCTTGTCACGACTCGACTTCCCCTTGCTCTTGTCTCTCCAACTTTCTAACTCTCTTCTTCTCCTCCCCACTGCTATATACCTAACTCTCCTCCCACCAGGACTGGTTGGCCAGTAAACGTGTATCTAATTGGTCCTCTGCCTCTAGGTGTTGCATGTGGTACATGAAGCCTTGGGATTATCCTATTCACCACTGGGACGGAGAATAAAGCACCTTCAGTCAGGGGTGCAGTACCCTCCTGTGACGCACTCTTTGTCTTTGTGGGGCGCCACATTAACCTCTTTGCAACCTTGCATTTACCCTTTTCTGCAATTTAGTTTTTTCCTCCCCTTCTTTTAATAGCCATAACTTTTTTATTTTTCTGTCAATGTATCCATATACGGGCTTGTTTTTTGTGGGATGAGTTGTACTTTTGAATGACATCACTAATTTACCATATAATGTACTGGAATACAGTAAAAAATTCCAAGTGCGCTAAAATTGCAAAAATTGTGAAATCACACAGTTTTTTTTTTTTAATTTATGGTGTTCACTATATGGTAAAACAAGCCTGTAAGTATGATGCCTCAGGTCAGTACAAGTTTGTAAATATAAACATGTATACCTTTACTGTTGTCTAAGTGGTGAAAAAAAAATCAGAAGTTTGAAAAAACAGAAGAATTGTGCTTTTTTTCCAAGATGTGATGGTTTATTTTTTGATTATGTTTTTAAGGATGACTTTTTGAGTACATGTGAACCTTTGATGGCCGATTATAGCAATTGTTGCAGCAACAAAAAAAAAGTAATTTTGATGTTTTGCCTTTTTTTCCATTACGCAGTTTACCCATCTGATTGATTTTATATTTTGATAGATTGGGAATTTCTGAACATGGCGATACCAAATATGTCTTTTTTTTAATAGCTTTATTTCCAGTGGGGCAAAAGGGGGGTGATTTGAACTGGTTGTTTTTTTTTATTGTTTTCATATTTTTAAAAATGTTTTGTTTACAATTTTTCTTTATATTACTTAGCCCCTTTAGTACCCTCAGCATTGCAGTGTCTGATCGTTTCTGTTGTTCAGAGCAATGCTTCAGCATCCCTCTGAACAGAAGAAATTAACACTTTGTATGAGCGAAGCTGCTCAGGCATCGCTGAGCCCATGCTGTCATGACAACCAGTCGGTACCCCATGAGCACGTTATGATATGAAATCACCGATGGCAGAGGGGAACAGCACGACCTCTGCTGTAGCTACTTAGACCACGCTGTCAGTGTTTGACAGCATGATGCAAGGGGCTATGTCACATTTGTCACTTGCAGTCCTGGAGTGTTGCTGCTGTGCTATATAATGTAGTTTTTTGCCCTAGTCTGCTGCTGTGGCTTTGCAGGTGTAGGAGTGAGTCATAGCTCTGGTGGAGGTGGAGGTAAAGGTGAAGGGATGAGTCTCAGCTTTCCTCTATCCAACCCCTCAGGCTTAAGTAGTTCTGCTTCCCTTCACCAGATGTTACAGATTGAGTTAATTTCTAATCTAGGACCCATGTTGTGCAGACGTGCTGCTGGTGCAGCTGCTATCCACTTCACTTGGAGAGATGTCCTTTTACTGGTCCATGGATGGAGGTAGGGGCTCTTAGCTGATGGCAGGTTAAGCATTTGAGGGATAGGGTGGTGGCCCAAACCTCCTCACCTTCAGAGGTACCTTCGGGAACAGGGCTAGTCAGGGACCCCAAGTCCATGGCCAGACTAGCCTACCAGTTGCCCTTGCCCGTTATCCCTTCCTGCACAATTCCCCTTGTCCGCTCCACGCGTGACACTAATAGATGCGAGCAGATCACTTATGTGCTTGCATCTGTTAGCTGTGCATGTCAGCTGAACAAATCAGTCACAATGTGTGGGGAATGATGCAAGCTTAGTGTGTGAGCTTGCATCAATAGGAGTATCTACCGTAGTAGGTCATGGGTCATAATGAAGTTATGTAATTCTATATACTTAGAATTAACACTTATACTGTAATCTTGTATTGTCACAGACAGACTAAGGGATGTCCGGTGCACTGTGCAACACAATTGAATGGAAATGGAATGGAAAGGGAGAGGAAGACCACGATGACAGAGAGTGGGAGATGGAACACTAATCTTTGTCTAGGCTCAGAGCTCCCCCAACTTCCCTAAGCAGGTCCTTCCCCCAGCTGCTTTCATGTGCCTGGTCCATAACTGTCCCTCTACTCACCCTGTCTAGTGGCAAGGCTGGTGAGTACATTAGATATCACCACTACCGTAATATCACACAGGGGAAGGAGGACAGACAGGGAAGCATAGACAAAATGATACACAACAAACTTGACTGCTGCAGCCAAACACCAGGGCTACAGATTACACAGCTCAAAACAGCAGATCTCCAGCAGCAGAACTCCAGCAGCAGATCTCCAGCAGCAGATCTCAAGCAGCAGAACTCCAGCAGCAGATCTCCGGCAGCAGATCTCCGGCAGCAGATCTCTAGCAGCCACTAGAGATGTCCTCCCTCCAAGATGGTCAAAATAGAATGAATCAATTACTGGCATCTGGTGATGGATTATGTCACTATTTAAAGGAAAGGGGAGTGGTCATAAACTTCCTAAAGCTGAGATGAACTAACTAGGAGCTACCAGCAAGGAAAATGTCATTAACCCCTGCTGGATCAAAAGAAAGCAATCACATTTAAAATACATAGTCTCACAAATTCCTGTAAAGCTCAGATCCCAGAGCTGTCACAAGTTTCCTAATAATGGGAGATACTCATGACATGTATCTAGTGTTTCTATCTATGGATATGATACACAGTGTAATTAAAAAAGAAGTATTCCTATATTTATAAAATGATGACATAAGAATATTCCTGATACAGCTACTTGCCGACTGATAAATGAACTAAGGTACTAAACTTTAATTGTGATAAATGATATGTTTATGTGTGACACCTAATTGGCTTTATGTTCATTCACTGGGAAAGGATCTACACCCAAAAACCAGTCATGTGCTATGTCCTGCGTTTTCAACACTCAAGTAAACATAGAAGAAATTTCCATTTAGATGAGAACCAGCATCTGTTCACATTTATCATGTACAGCTTGTCTACGGCTATTGATCATTCATTACAAAGCTGTAGCACTGCCCATTAAGAAACTACATTATCAGAGGTGCCGTACAAATCTCACTGAGATAAAATCACATTAATCCCCTGAAAACAAAAATCAACTGAAAATATCCTTGGCTACCTATTAACACGGGAGATGCTTCAAGGAGTAGCTCAGTATAGTTTAACTTATTGTCCGGGTCTGTCGTCAGTGTAACAACAAACAGGTATTATGGCTGCCAAGAACAAAATCAATTTTCACATCTGATCACACTCTATTTAGTTCCAGATACGTCTCAGTGGTTCTTTATGACAAGAAATGACACTCTTAAAATGTGGGAAAACCTGGAGTATGAGGTCCATGAAGCTCAGTGCCTTACAACACGTAGCAGAATACACAGTAAGTGTATACACCACTATACACTGTGTGCAGAATTATTAGGCAAGTTGTATTGTAGAGGATTATTTTTATTATTGATCAACAACTATGTTCTCAATCAACCCAAAAGACTCATAAATATCAATGCTTAATATTTTTGGATGTTGGAGTGTTTTTTTTTTAGATTTGACTATCTTAGGAGGATATCTGTTTGTGCAGGTAAGTATTACTGTGCAGAATTATTAGGCAACTTACCGTAATAAAAACCAAATATATTCCCATCTCACTTGTTTATTTTCACCAGGTAAACTAATATAACTGCACAAAATTTAGAAAAAAAACATTTCTGACATGCAAAAACAAAACACAAAAAATTAGTGACCAATATAGCCACCTTTCCTTATGATGACACTCAACAGCCTTCCATCCATAGATTCTGTCAGTTGCTTGATCTGTTTACGATCAACATTGCGTGCAGCAGCCACCACAGTCTCCCAGACACTGTTCCGAGAGGTGTACTGTTTTCCCACCCTGTAGATCTCACATTTTAGGAGGGACCACAGGTTCTCTATGGGGATCAGATCAGGTGAACAAGGGGGCCATGTCATTATTTTTTCTTCTTTTAGACCTTTACTGGCCAGCCACGCTGTGGAATAGTTGAATGCATGTGATGGAGCATTGTCCTGAATGAAAATAATGTTTTTCTTGAACGATACCGACTTCTTCCTGTACCACTGCTTGAAGAAGTTGTCTTCCAGAAACTGGCAGTAGGTCTGGGATTGAGCTTCAGTCCATCCTCAACCCGAAAAGGTCCCGCAAGTCTTTGATGATACCAGCCCATACTAGTACCCCACCTCCACCTTGCTGGCGTCTGAGTCAGAGTGGAGCTCTCTGCCCTTTACTGATTCAGCCTCTGGCCCATCCTTCTGGCCCATCTAGAGTCACTCTCATTTCATCAGTCCATAAAAACTTTGAAAAATCAGTCTTAAGATATTTCTTGCCCCAGTCTTGACGTTTTATCTTATATTTCTTGTTCGAAGGTGGTCATTTTTCAGCCTTCCATACCTTGGCCATCTCCCTGAGTATGGCACACCTTGTGCTTTTTGATAGTCCAGTAACGTTGCAGCTCTGAAATATTGCAAAACTGCTGGCAAATGTTATCTTGGCAGCTTCACGCTTGATTTTCCTCAATTCATGGGCAGTCATTTTGTGCCTCTTTAGCCCAACATGCTTCTTGCGACCCTGTCGGCTATTTGCCATGAAATACTTGATTGTTTTGTGATCACGCTTCAAAAGTTTGGCAATTTCAAGACTACTGCATCCCTCTGCAAGACATCTCATAATTTTGGACTTTTCAGAGCCCGTCAAATCTCTCTTCTGACCCATTTTTCAAAAGGAAAGGAAGTTGCATAATAATTAAGCACACCTTATATAGGGTGTTGATGTCATTAGACCACACCCCTCCTCATTACAGAGATGCACATCACCTGATTTACTTAATTGGTAGTTGGCTCTCAAGCCTATACAGCTTGGAGTAGGACATCATGTTACCTCACCCGTTACCTCTCCGCTCACTCTCTTCTAGATTCATTACAGTCTGGTTTCCGCCCCCTTCACTCTACAGAAACTGCCCTCATCAAAGTGACCATTGACCTTCTGACAGCAAAACGTAATGGCCACCACTCCCTGCTTATTCTCCTTGATCTCTCTGCAGCTTTTGACACTGTCGACCATCAGCTCCTACTCTCTATGCAGCACTCCATTGGCATAAAGGACACTGATCTCTCCTGGCTCTCCTCCTATCTTTCTGACCGCTCTTTCAGTGTATCTTTTGCTGGCTCCACTTCTTCCCCTCTTCCCCTCAATATTGGAGTCCCTCAGGGTTCAGTCCTTGGCCCTCTCCTCTTCTCTCTCTACACAGCCCCGATTGGACGCACCATCAGCAGATTTGGCTTTCAGTACCATCTTTATGCTGATGACACACAACTATACACTTCAGCCCCTGACCTTACCCCTGCGGTATTAAAGAACACCAATGACTGTCTAGCTGCAGTTTCCAATATCATGTCCACTCTCTATTTGAAACTAAACCTTTCCAAAACTGAACTTCTTCTGCTCCCCCATCCACTAACCTCCCTAAATCGGACATCTCTCTCTCAGTTTGTGGCACCACGATAACGCCTAGGCAGCAGGCTCGCTGTCTGGGTGTTATGTTTGACACCGATCTCTCCCTCTCCTCCCACACACAATCTCTCGTCTGCTCCTGTCGCTTACACCTGAAGAATATCTCTAGAGTCCGCCCCTTTCTCACCATGAAAACAACAAAAACCCTCACCGTGGCCCTAATCCATTCCCGCCTTGACTATTGCAATTCTCTATTAAGCGGCCTCCCCCTCACTAGACTTTCTCCTCTCCAGTCCATCCTTAATGCAGCAGCCAGGATCACCCATCTGGCCAATCGTTACTCTGATGCCTCTGCTCTGTGCCAGTCATTGCACTGGCTGCCCGTACACTACAGGATCAAATTCAAATTGCTTGTTCTCACCCACAAAGCTCTTCACAGTGCAGCACCCCCCTACCTCTCCTCCCTCATCTCTGTTTATCACCCCACCCGTTCTCTACGTTCCTCAAATGACCTTCGACTAACATCTGCACTAACCCGATCCTCCTACTCCCGGCTCCAAGACTTCTCCAGAGCTGCACCAATCCTCTGGAATGCTTTACCCCAAGAAATCAGGACTATCCACAACTTGCATGGCTTCAGACGATCCCTGAAAACGCATATTTATAAGGCGGCCTATCATACTCCCTAATAGAAGTCCTTTGTACTGTAGACAGTGAATAGGCTGCCCTCTGGACATTACTCTTCTAGAAACTCCACCAAACCAAAAAGGTCTACACAGACTGTATAATGACCATCCATGTAAGCTTATTTCTATGCCCCATTTCCTCAAGATGCCTGGACCATCAGTGCAATAAGCCCCTGTACCTTGTGCAACCCCTATCCCGTTGTAGATTGTAAGCTCTTTTGAGCAGGGTCACCTTCATTTCTAGCTTTATTTATTGTATTTTTTTTACATTGATTCTATGCCTATTGTTTTGTATGCAATTATTGTACTGTTTTTGTTCTCTACTGTAATTACTTACTGTATATTTTCTGTACTCTAACCCTACATTGTAAAGCGCTGCGGAATATGTTGGCGCTATATAAATAAAGTTTTATTATTATTATTATTATTATTATGTATAAAAAGTATCATGTGATCAAAATACTAATTTGCCTAATAATTCTGCGCACAGTGTAGTGTATGTTCATAAGAAATATAGAATGTAATTGTAAGGAGGTGGACTGATAGTTCTGTACATCCGTGCAGACACCAACCTCACCCATGCATTGTAATATTTATAATGTCACATGCTTTTGTATATAATATATTATGTAAACTGTAATATAATGTGTATTGATATGTTTTGTAATAGGTATATTGATAAGATAATGTAAGGTTTGTAGGTCAAGGGAATAGCTATTTTCCTTATGGAGATCGATCTGCCTGCCAGCAGTAAGGAGACCTTTAGCCGCAATGCTTCTCTGGAAAATATGCAAATTATAAGGAAGTAGACGAACTCTAGTGCCACCTATTGAAAGTATCAATCCTAAAAGTTAAAATTGACCCTTTAATGTAACGAGCCTTTCAATATGACTTAGGAATAGGATTTATGCCATATCGGAATCCCAATCTACAGATGCTGCGTTTCGAGGTGATTGCCCCTCATCAGTGCAAAGTATGACATCTGATGCGGCTGTGTGAGGGGTTATGACAAGCTCAAGGGATTATCTACCCCCCTTATGGAAATTAATCCTGCATGCTAACAGTGAGGAGATTTTTAGCTGCAATGCTCCTCTAAGAAATATGCAAATTGTCACTGCATGGAGGAAGTACATGAACTCTACTGCCACTTATTGAAAGTAACAATCCTAAATGTCAAAATGACACCTCATACATCCTTATCAGATCCCATACTTTAAACTGATGAGGAGAACTCACCCTGAAACGCAGCATCTGCAGATCGGGATTCTGATATGGCATAAATTCTAAGTCATGTTGAAAGTCTTGTTAAAGGGTCAATTTTGACTTTTAGGATTGTTACTTTCAATAGGCAGCACTAGAGTTCGTCTACTTCATCATTGAAGAGACAATTTGCATATTTGTAGATGTAATGCATAATGTCTAAGGTATAGCAGTGTTATAAGTAATGGTACCTTTACACGCCGCGACGGCAGGCTGGATACATCGCGCTACTTCACGTGCACGAGCACGCTCAAACGGCTACAAACGGTCAACGCACCCTCTTTACACGCCGCGACTAGGTGCGCTACGCCACGCTACAACTATAGCTAGCTACATCGCCGGGTGTCTCAAGTAGCCAGCTGTAGCTTAGCGTACCCGCTTCACACGCCGCCACCACAGGGTGAGTGGGAGCAACAAAGGCAGGACGTAAAACACATAGGCGTGCCACAGTCCTGTACGCCGCGCCCAAACCACAACCATTGGCCAACACTACGGAGTTGTGATTGGGCACGACGGAAAGGGCGGATGGCCGAGACGTGACGTACCAGTGAGGGGAGTGAAGCACGGAATAAGCGGTTGTGACATGGCGGAGTGTGGCGAATGCATCTAAACCGATGGTAAAGCGTCACCCAGGAGCGGTGGCAAGTCATCTACCCAGTGTGCATAAAGTAGCGGTGCCGGGGCTATGTGTACGTAGTACAAGTGTTTGCCCTGTCACGCACGATCAGCGCTTGTGACAGCGGCGTGTGTAGATAGCGGCGGGGTGCGTTTCTGCGACACACATGAGCGGCTTACAACACACAGTATGTGCGTTCTCTGTGTACATTGTATGTATCTATCTCTGGCAACAGATGTGAATGTAGTGGAACTGCTCCGTAGCAAACCTGGGAAAGATCTGTGTGACAGTGTATTACAAAACACCTGAGAATAATATGTCCGGCATCAATGTGCTGTCTGCAGGTGAGCCTCTGCCTACAACAAAATAAAGGCTCATGTACGTACAATGGCCACACTGTTAGGCAAAAGTCTTGGAAAAAAACATGGCTACCCACACATATTGTCTGCACAATCCCAGCCAATAGGTGGCTATGACATCCCAGGCCCCCCACCATAAACTCCATCACATTTCCCTCCTCCACCAAGTAAACAGGCTCACACATTTGTTTGGATCCAAAAAAGTATTTAATAAATCAAAATCATTCATCGTGACCTTGGATTACAAATTGTAACCAAAAATACATCCAAATAAAAGCAACAAATAAAGTGCATGTCACAATCTGCCAACACATTGCAGAGAGAGCAAATGGAACCCACATTGGAACCTGTGGAGCATGAAAAAAATAATCAAACATCATAAACTAACTAACTAACTAACTAAACATCATGCACATTAGGAAACCAAAAAATACAAAAAATGGTAAACACAAAATAAAAGGGGTGCAGCTACCCTGCTGTCACCTCCATTGGAAATTTAAATCAACCTCCCAGAACCAGGCAAACTACATGGCCTGGTCCTGCCAGCTCACTGCACCAGACCCATTGAAGTAGGAGCAGTAAGCGTCTCTACTGTCCCTGGCCTCCCGCCGAGTGCGGCCATGGCTCTGGGGCTGGAGTGGCACAATCACATGGCCCTCATCACGCCAAGACCCTGGACGGAGCTCCTCTGTTGTAGCGTCTGCATGATCTACATAAGCTCCTGGCGTGTATGATGGCCTATCCCTACGACGCAGGAAGTTATGCAGCACACAGCAGGCCACCACTACCGCGTCAATAGACTCCGGTTTCATATGCATAGCCGTATGAAAAATCCGGAATCTATTGGCCATTATCCCAAACGCATTTTCAACTACACGGCGGGCCCGGGATAGCCGGTAGTTGAAAATGCGTCTCTCAGAAGTAAGGGCCCTCTGGGGATATGGCCGCAGTAGGTGTTCCTGAAGTGGGAATGCTTCATCCGCCACAAACGCAAAGTTGAGATGTTCGGTCGTCTGGTCATTTGAGGGTAAGTTTAGCCCACCATTCCCTAGTAGTGTTGCCAAGGAGCTTCGGGCAAACACACCCCCATCTGAGTTGCGACCGTTCATTCCAACATCCACGTAGAGGAACTCATAGTTGGCATCTACTACAGCCATGAGGATTATACTACAATACCTTTTGTAATTGAAAAACAAAGAGCCAGAGTGGGCAGGTTTGGTAATCCTCACGTGCTTACCATCCAATGCCCCGCCACAGTTGGGGAAGTTCCACCGGGTTTCAAACCCTCGGGCCACTTCCAGCCATTCTGCGGCGGTTAGAGGCATTTTCATGTAGGCTGGCTGCAGAGCTCTCCAGATGGCCCAACACGTTTCAGGGATCAGGCGGCTCAGCAGGGGCAGGGAGACACGTGACATGTATGTGAGTGATGTCATGGACTGCCCTGTAGCCAGGAACCGCAAAGTGATCGCCAACCGCTCAGCAGGTGATACTGATGGGCGCATTATAGTGTCCTGACGCGCTATCATTGGCCCTACACGCTCCAATAGGAAGGTGAAACAGTCCTCGGGCATACGGAGATAGTTTCGGTAATCATCAGGACAGTTAATCTCCAGCTCCCGCAACAGCTGCATGTGGCCCCGGGTTTGCCGCCTGAGAAGCCAATCACGGGTCCACAACCGCCGCTGTCTGCGCCTCATCAACCTTTCATACCGATCCTCATACCACATTTGCTCTTCCACCAACGCAAGAGCCACGATAACATTGCGGTCATGGATATTCTGCATCCTCAATATCAGCACCTGTAGATGAGAATACACAACATGAGTACATAGAACAATATGTGCCAATGTCAGCAGGTTAAGCAAGCCACACCTATTGTTGATGACACACTATAGCCAACTGGAGGGGAACTTGCGTCAGGCCCCGAAACACATCCCTGAAGACAGGAAAGGCAAACACCCAGTAGTCACCCCAATCAAAATGGAAGACGCCCAATGATAATGGCCTCCTCTACATCAACTTCTATGGGAGTTTGTCAAAGTAAAACATCTGCACCTAGGTGAGTTAGAAAGGGACATGTGTCACCAATAATGTATGATAACAATTTAGCACATGCCATTACACAGACCATAATGAAAATGTGGCCATTTCCTATTCTGGGAGGTAAAACACACAATACGTACCCCTATAGGCTGGTCAAGTAAGCTTACAAGAAGCCAACAACTTTGCACATGAGTGAGGTTGGGTAACCATGGTTACATATGTTTTTGCTGGTGCCATTTGTCCAAACCATCTAAGTTATGTCTTCAGTGCCACACCTCCAAGCCATGTCTCATCCTATCCCCGTTCGACCCAGTCTCCATTGGCCACAACCAGTATGCAGACATTGATCCAGGTGACAGGAGTAACACATTTCTGTCTACAGTCCTGCAGCCAATCTCCTGTATGGTGTCTGGAAACAAACACAGCAATGTATATGTTCAAATATTCATAAGCACCAAACCTAATGCCTACTCAAAGTCCACACAGTACACTAGATCTTCCCCAGCAATACAGACCCCTATACACTACGCTAAAACAGTGTCCTGCGGTCGCAAATTCAAACGACATATGCACCCACACCACGCCATTTCCATGTGTGTCCACAGATACTTACTTAATGGGTCTGGCCAGCAAGCGTAATGTTTGCCGGCATGCGGACCTTTTAAAGGGCCAGCAACCTATCACGATACAGCGATCTCCACCAATTAGCGGAGGTTAATTGCGCCCCCAGGTGTCACATTACGCTGTGCGTCATTGTGTCTGCTGTGATTGGTTTAGCGGAGTATAAAGGCAGGCCAATGGCCACTACACCTTGTCCAGAGGTCCATGTGCATTGAGCTACTAGTGTCCTGCGTATCTTCTGCTGCTCTGACGGTAAGCCTCTTTAGCGGTTTCTATGAAAGTGCACGGGACGCTGATGCTTGTATTGGCGGCCGCTTAGGCAATGTGTGTATGGGCGTCTTTGATACGGGCTTTAATTTTGGCCCTCTAATTATACAGATGGGTCAGTTTTTCGAGTGTATGGTAATAGCCAGGTATAGCCACTACTGGTATTGTGAGTGTATACATTTGGTCTCTGATGTAATTCGTGCGTCAAACATATAAAGTTGAGATTTACAACTGTCATGCACATCTGCATTTGATGGCTGCAATTATTGGTCCCTTCATTGCAGGGATTCTTGTTACCTCAGTAACAATTGTATTCCCATGGATGGCCACACAACTACATGATGATGTGTTTGCACATTACATGTAGTATGTGCAGTCTTGCCACCAACCACGCCCTCCTTTCTCATCTGCTTAATGTTAACCATTTTGCTCAGTACAAAGGTAGTAGCTACCACACAATGTCTTTGCTCACATGTTGGCCTACAGGTTGGTACGCACACACCGTCTACAGGTGTTGTTTTAATATGAACAGTGGGCTCTTAAATCAGGCTTCACACATGTTTAGGGGGCCACAGAGTACCTGACATGTGTAATTGTGTCACATATGTATTTTACTTTGGACCGGTGTGACATTGTGCAAATGGCACACATAGGCCAAGTTGTCATACCAGTTATTGCTGCCTATAATGTACATATGAGAACCTTATGAGCATGTAAATTATGTTCACAAGGTTTTCACAGCTCGATATGGCTTGTGTCGTGACGGTCTGGATTGGCTGTGTTTTGTCTTCACCAGATGCCGAGGTGTACTGTGGAATTTGAAACCCAGCTTCTCACGGAGTATCAGCGGCACGAATGTTTGTGGCGCAGCTCGCTGCCTCAATATAAAAACCAGGCAGCGAGGTCCGAGGCCTACACTACTCTTGTGGCTCTAGCCAATCGCTTGGAGTCAAGCGTAGGCAGGAGTTGGGACCAGAATGCGGTGGCCTTGAAAATAAAAAACATGCGGCAGTCGTTCATGCGGGCTCACAATGAATACCTGCGCCGTCGCTCAGGAGCTGGAGCTGAGGAGGTACCATCACCTACCCTATGGTACTATCCCCTCTTCACCTTTATCCTGGGCGAGGTGAGCTCGCGTCGAACGACTACCAACTGCCCCGTAGCTGCGTCCCATGTAGGCCCGGATGAGTCACCATCTGCGCCACAGGAGGTGGGTAATCGTGTTACAGTGTTGTCCCACAATGTTGCCTTCACATGTGTGTTTTGGCCAAACCAGAACTAGCACAGTTTTCACAAATTTTCGGCCTTGGTGTGGGAAACCTTTTTGTGTCAGGGAATCTTGCCTCCTGACATGATTTTGGCTTATATGAATTTAACGCAGAGAGCCGCTTTCCAAAATAGCATTTCCACCACATATCGGTACACCGGAAAAATGACATGTGTAACGAAGTTTAAATTATTATTGCATTAACATGAAAGAGGCACATAGTGCCATCTACTACAATTTTGATGCCACACATGTGTGTTGGCTCTGGTGCAAGTGGGTTTTTGTTTTTTGAAGGTTTGATGGTTTTACATCAGATTTGTCATACAAATGGGAAGGTGGCCAACTTCTGTGTTTGGCCAGCCCAGCCCCCAGTATCAAGGTGTTGTGGTGACATGTACTAATTGGGTTACGGCTCTCTGTGACTGACACCTCAATCTGTATTGTGCTGAGTCCCGGGAATCGTAGAGGTGAGTGTCCAGCCGCAATACAGGTTTTGGTGTTGTAAAAGTTTGGTGGGTTGCTGTTTGTAGATTCCTTCCATATATCTTGTTAGTGCCTTTACTTTAGTGGGAGTGGTGTATTGTGTCCTGTGTCCATGGTATGGTGTGGTCCTTGCCGTCACTAATGTTTGGTTTTGTTTCCTCTCCCCCCCACAGGCCCCAGAAGAGGACGGCTCCATTGCGGAGCATTCTGTCGCTGATGATGCTCAGCCCATGACATCTGGGGCTGAGCAGGAGGGCGGGGCTAGTGATGTGGGTCCGGGCCCAGGGCCCAGCTCACGGATCCGTCGTCGCCGACGTCCTGCACCACCAGAGACGGAGCTGGGCGCCTGGGCCCGACGCGTGCTTTTGAATGAACAGCGGACCCACATCGACAGCGACGCCCTCTACATGAGCGACAGAATGCGAGGGATGGAGCCGCTCCAGAAAAAGATCCTTCTGAGGGTCTTCCACAATGCCGCTGATGCTGCCGATGATGGGGCCCTTCAATGGGGCTGCCACGTCCCCCCCCCATGCAACACACCTTGTGGCCCCTTTCACCAGCTGCCCCATCTCGGCCCGTGAGAAGACCGGCCCCGCCACAGTCACCCCATCCCCCCTCAACACGTGGTTGTCGAACAAGACGTTCTCAGGCAGGTCGGGGCTGCCGTCAGAGGAGGGGGGATGCGGCATTGTCAGAGCCGACAGAGGATGATGAAGTTGGACACTAGTAGCCAATGCACGCAATTGGCACTCTGGACTTTTTCATGTGGAGGCACCTTTTTATTTTTTGCCTTATGTTTGTGTTACACTTTTAAGCAGATTTGCTTCTTATGATTTGTTTATGATTTACTAAATATGATTATATAAAATATTAGAACTAACTCAATTGTGTTTTTCTTTTGGCTTATGGCTTGCGGGGGGCAGCCTGGGTGAATGGTGTTGTTCACAATATAGTTTGGGGCAAGCCACACAATATGGGCCAATGGCCTCAGTGTAGGACGACCATAGGTTCCTTTGTACTGTGGTAGGACATTGACAAAGAGCTGTAGTAATGTGTGTGAGATATTAACCTGTTGAACATTTGCCCCCCATAGTATTGTTGTGACATGAGTGAGGCAAAGTAAAAATTACAAAGACTTTTTATTGGCTACATACATGTGTGAAAGTCATTTGCCACTAAACACAGAATGCAGCTTTCTGATAGGTGTAGCCATCCCACACTCCTGATGGTCCCAATGTGGGACAGGATAGGTCCATGAGGTAAAGGGCTGGTTAATCCACACTCCTGATGGTCCCAATGTGGGACAGGATAGGTCCATGAGGTAAAGGGCTGGTTAATCCACACTCCTGATGGTCCCAATGTGGGACAGGATAGGTCCATGAGGTAAAGGGCTGGTTAATCCACACTCCTGATGGTCCCAATGTGGGACAGGATAGGTCCATGAGGTAAAGGGCTGGTTAATCCACACTCCTGATGGTCCCAATGTGGGACAGGATAGGTCCATGAGGTAAAGGGCTGGTTAATCCACACTCCTGATGGTCCCAATGTGGGACAGGATAGGTCCATGAGGTAAAGGGCTGGTTAATCCACACTCCTGATGGTCCCAATGTGGGACAGGATAGGTCCATGAGGTAAAGGGCTGGTTAATCCACACTCCTGATGGTCCCAATGTGGGACAGGATAGGTGCAACGGCCAAAGCCCTGGCCATACCACAATCCCCCTTTTGTGATAGTGGAACACTATAAGAAAAGAGCCCAACGGGGGCAAAAAAGAACAAAAAACATAACCACATCAAAAGCCTAACAGGCAACGTCTGTAAGTTCAAGGTCCAACTAGGACAACACATTTGGGGGTCAGGGGGGCAAATCTGTTTACGGGGGGTTCCACCTTAATGTTGGCCATCTTGATGTTTCAGGACGGTATCCACCATGGTAGACAGGCGGGTAAGGTCCTGTATTCCCCGGTGTAGGGCCCGTTGAAGTCGGTGGGCAAACTGGTGGTGAGCCCTCACGACGTCCTCCATGGTGGGTACACCTGTATTGTGTGTGTGGAAAAAACATCATTAGTTCAGAATACTACCTCTGGTGTTTGTGTCAGGTTCACACAAGCAAGATTGTCCTTACCCTCGGGCGCATCATCATCCTGACTATCAGGGGGTGATGGGGAGGCACTGATACTCCAGCCGGCAGCTCCAGCACGTTCTCCATCTGCAAGAGTGTGTGAAGGACATTATGTCAGAAATGGCTAGCTTTTCCATTTCCCACGTAACAACAACAATGCTTACAGTGTTCGGCCCCTCTAATCAAACTGAAATCACTTACCGCCATACACATCCAACGCAGCTGGATTTGGGGGTTGCGCCCCAGCTTCAGGTTGCCGACCAGGCGAGCCCACCTCTGCCTCCACCAACGCTGGGTCAGCAGGGTCCTCCTCCTCCTCATGCCCTGGTGAGGGCCTATTCCCTGGTGGGGATGGTGGCCCAGCTGGCTGTTGCCCCGGTGGTGTGTGGCCTCCAGCTGCCTCTTGCGGCGGTGGGGTTGGTGGTCCACCTGCAGCCAGTTGTGGGGGAGCCTCATCGGCTGACACTTCCGCATCTGCAGATTATGAAACAATAATTGATGTGTCAGCATACTGTTTAGGCTCAGAGATGTATTGACAGTTCAATATTTGTGATATGTGTTTGTTGTTTTTCATATATGGGATGATCTCATGTATTCTGTATGGCGTAGGTATGTGGCATGAGTGTGTTAATTGGTTGGAGGGCATGTAACACTGTAGAGTAATCTTGGGTGGCACATGAACATTATTTGTAGGCAGATGTGTAGTCAGTCTATCTATAATGTGCGGCCTATATTGTCCCCCATTGCATGTCTGCCGGTGTCCCTCTCACTATACCTAGGATGTGTGTGAACGATTTTTTATGTTTTTGTTGTGCTTACATACAATACAAATCATGTGTGGCCCTCTGAAGTACTCACCACGCAGCCTGGCAATCCTGCCACGGATATCGAGTATGCGGCCTGGGCATTTGTGCTTCAGGTCCGCTATCTTCTTCTGGACGGCTTTAGCGGTCCTCTGCACCCCCAGTTGGTTGAGCAGAGCCCGCTGAATCCGCCGAATAGTGGCGCGATTGCGCAGCCTGGGATGACGGTGGTGCCGGTGACCCCAATAGTCATACCGGTCACAGTAGTCTATGAGGATGAGCAGTTCAGCCATCCCCCACGTAGCAGCACGGTGAACGGCCGCCATGACTGCAATGGTGTGTGCAGAGGAGGAGCTGGCACCTTGCAGGCAGAGTGAAAACGAAACTATCGTAATTACGTCATTACGGCCACGTTCCGGGTCACGCACCCTTTGAACTAGTCCTACGCGCAGTGACACGGCCGAAGCACTTCTGCGGCACCTACTGTACAACACCCACAGAGCGATGCGTACAGCAAGCCTATGCGCTGTGTACTGACTACTCGACTTCAATGCGGTGTCTGTATACGTGCATCAGTGTTTCAGTTGCGCGCAGACACTTAAGGAACACTTTTATGCGGCATCTGCAGTTCAATAAAAAGGCAGCCCGGCCCGTAACACATTGTTCACCGCTGTGTCCAGCATTATTCATTATGTGTTCACAGGATGTGAACACTGTATATGAGAATCATGGGCCATTTGGTTTGGTTTCCCGTAAGTTGTGGGCCGCGTATTTGTACTAAGGTATGATCGTGCATACGGCGCGTATGTGTAGTGCTGAAGGGACAGCTCATCCAAGATGGAGGCCTGTGCGCCAAGGGCCAATCGGCACGCACAAGCTTCCACCAATGATCGCACATGGGGCGCGGTAAGACGGAGCCGAGGTGACGCCTTAGCTACATTGCAGCTACAGCCCCGGGTGTCCAGGGTTCCCTTCCGTTGCCTCTTTACACGCCGATACAGCTCGCTACCATCGGCGATGTTGCCTTAAGTTTATGAGCAGAGACCATAAACAGATGTATCTGTCGCCGGCTGTAGCGTCGCCTCTTCAGACGCCGCTACTACAGGCGATATGGACGCTACAAGCTACAATTGTAGCTTGTAGCGCGATGTATCCAGCCTGCCGTCGCGGCGTGTAAAGGTACCATAAGGTATAGAATTGTTATATGGGATGTTTGTTGCTGGGCAGAACTTGATTACCAGACTGTAGGGCAAGTAACAATTGAGTGACGGGAACAGCCCACAATGGAAGGAGTTAGTCTCCTGGATAATAGACAGTCTGCACAACTGTAGACAGGGCCCCACTAGTGACTAGTACAGATGTTCAAGTCACACAGGTCATCAAAGCCGCATGTAGTGGGTGACTCATGGCAACTGCAACATTGAGACCGCAGTGGGAGGGTGAGATTCTGAATGACTGAAGCATCGGACAGAAACAACTGTCACCCTACAGTCACATAGAAAACCGTAAACACTTCATGGTGGGTATAATATGCCAATATCACTGCCACCCCTTTTCTACCCATAACCATAAGCTTACATACATTAAAGTTTCAGTAACCCCACATAAGATGGATAAGGGTAAATTCACATCCAGCAGGATGATTTGACAATGTCCTACCGAAATGTATGACTACAAGTATGGAATAGCATGGCTATATCATTGCACATGTTTCCAACAGAGGCTCAAGTCACAACACTTCTGTGGGAGATATTGGAGGATAAGCAGGAAAAATCTCATGATGTATGCGGTGATTCACCCATTGATCAAACATTAGTTATAAGGGTGTACTTTATTATATGGAGAAGTAAATAAGAAATATTAAGGGTAGAGTTCCCATGTAAACATGTATGTGAATGGAAATGAGTGGCGTGAAAACAATATCTCACTATTCACCTTTTCAAGATGAATATTGTTCTAAATCCACTTTCCTATGTGCCAGTAAGTAGGGCCCTGTCAGAAAAACATGACAAACGTAACGGAGTAAGATGAATATTGAGATCCTTTTTTTACTTTTTCCATCTAGGTGTCTCTGTTAATATACGTGGACAAGCCGTCTATTTCTCAGAGGAAAATAATATTTGGTTACAAAGAGTCACTAACATGACCGACACATCAGACCTGAAAAAAATTCACATTGGCCTGGGGACCATAACGTCTTTATCTGTAGACTGGTTACACAATAAGATATATTTTATCATGGATAATCAGGTGAGCATGTGTGAGCCGAGTGTATACGTGTCTCCATATCCGATCCTTCTACATTTTATGATAGTCTTGGGTGTAGCTGTCTCCTCCTGTATTTACAGAAGATGTCAATTCACTTCCATATTGCTATAGGTAACAGATACCGTACATACACCAAAAATGTCCAACATCTAGGGAGATTACTTGTGCTCCTTGAAGAACCAGCAAACTTGTATTTTATGGGAAATGTATTCATTAAGGGTTTTTCTACTTTAAAAAGTTTTTATGACACTGGCTAGCTCTAATAAAAAATAACAAAGTGAACTTTACTTACGTGCTGTCTCCCCAAGGCTGTGTCCCTGCTGATGTTCTATGACTTATCGTTGAGATAAGCACAATAAGACCACTTAGCCCAGTGATTGACTGCAGCGGTAATTTGCCATAGTCAAGAGTCCACTACTTCAGTCATACAGTGGAGAAGCAGTGTTAGAATGGCAAAGGTTAACTATGACTTGTTTTTTTGTTTAATACAGCAGCTGGTGCAATATAATTTTTTAAAATATAATATGGGAATACCATATTTAAATATATTTATATATACAGCTCCGGAAAACATTAAGAGACCACTGCAAAATTTTCAGTTTCTTTGATTTTTCTATTTATAGGTATATAATAATGCAAAGAAAACAAGTTCTTATTCATTTAGAAACAATACTCATGTTTTAACTCAGGAAGAGTTCAGAAATCAATATTTGATGGAATAACCATGTTTTTAATCACGACTTTCATGTGTCTTGGCATGCTTTCCACCAGGCTTTCACATTAGTTTTAGGTGACCTTATGGGCAGCGTCACACACGTCAATATCGCGAGCGTCATCGTCGAAAAGTGACGCATCAGCGATGTCGCTCGCAATATCGCTGGTCGCAGGTTGACAGGTTTACCAGCATGAAGGTAAACCTGTCAATCAGCGACCAGCGATTAGGCTGGATCGCGCCGTCTGACACCGCAATAGCGATGTTGGCGGCTATCCAGCCTATAACGCAGCGTTGCTGAGGATCGCTTTCTGGGCTGATCCCAGCCCAGCAAGTGATGGCTCCGCCCACATCACCAACGTGTCACCGGCAACATCCTGCCATGTGACAGCTGGCCTCCAATGTCGGAAGCGCGCGCGCACCCACACATCGCTTCCGACATCGCAGGCCAGATTGATGCATCTGACAGCCCCTTATGCCTCTCCTGGCATAAATATTTAAGCAGTTCTTGATTGTTTGCTGTCTTGTAACTGTCTCAAGTCATGTAAAGCTAGAAAAAAAAGCCTTTCATCAATGAGAAGCAAAGGAGGGCTAGGCTGAAGACCATAAAGATTGCACCATAGAGGACTGGCGTAAGGTAATCTTCTCTGATAAGTCTAAAGGCCCCATTACATGGTATGATATCGTGAACGATATCGCTGAAACCTCACGGGTTTGGAGCCGTTCAAATGACGTAGTTAGTGCATCGTTACATGTGACACCGAGATACGACTACAATAAATTGTTTGATCGCTAATCGCAGATTTGAGAACGTGTTCTCAAATCAGATGATCGTCGTTCAGCCAACCTGCTGCATCGTTGTGTGTGACACTGCGATAACAATGTCATTAACAACTTCGCCTTTTCACAACAGTGAACAAGTATCATTCGCTGGGTTGTGCAAACGATAGCTGGTCGCCACATCGTTGGTGCGTTGTTAACGATATCTAGACATGTGACATCTCACCAACGATCTAAAAAAAATATCCTAACGACTGCGCTCCTGTGAGATCATTGAAGAGATTGTTACGACATTGTAGCGTGTAACGGTACCTTAATGTTCAACTTTTCCCAACACCTGGTCGTCTAATGGTTAGATGGAGACCTGGAGAGGCATACAAGCCACAGTGTCTTGCACCCACTGTGAAATTTGGTGGAGGATCGCTGATGATCTGGGGATGCTTCAGCAATGCTGGAATTGGGCAGATTAATCTTTGTGAAGGACGTATGAATCAAGCCGCATATTAAGTTATCCTTGAAAAACACTTGGTTTATTCTGCTCAGGCAATGGTCCCCAACTCTAAGGACTATTTTTTTACCAGCAGGACAATGCCCCATGCCACACAACTAGGTCATTCAATGTGTGCATGAAGGAGCACCACATCAAGACCCTGTCATGGCCAGCCTAATCTTCAGACCTGAAACCCATTGAACACCTCTGGAATGTAATGAAGTAGAAGATGGTTAGTCACAAGCCATCAAACAAAGAAGAACTGCTTAAAGTTATATGTCAGGAATGGCATAAGGTCACCGAAAACCAGTGTGAAAGACTGCTGGAAAGCATGCCAAGACGCATGAAAACTGTGATTAAAAATCATGGTTAGTACCGGCCTCCCCGACAAATGTAGACAAACGTTTGACCTGTCTGAAATGCAGTGTGTCTAAACCAGACATGTTTCATGGGGTGTGGCAATGAGGACCTATTCAGACGAATTGGGAAGCAGTGAGGGAATGGACCAGTGCTATCTTGGGTACTAACTTACTGCTGGATAAAAATGTATGGATATTCTACAAGTTGCCTGATACCGGCTTGCCTAAAGGGAAGATTATCCTGTTACACATTATTATGCTATCATTCAAAAGACTCATATTGAGACACTGGTTGGACGAATGACCCCCGAGCGTAGGCCAATTACATCTAGACTTAAAGGGCACTTTAATATTCGACAAAATGGAAGCGGAGACAGAGAAGGAGAACAAAACAAAGAAATTATTTGATGTCTGGAGGGTCTTTATCTTACATCAGCTTAACAGGACAGAAATCACCAAGGTGGTAACCCCTTTCCGGCTTACAAGCTGGTATTGCCTGGAAGACTTGCAAGGTACGCTAGGAGGGCTGCGGGTGGGGATTACTCCATAACACAAGTGGAGTATCCAGCAGGACCGAGAGTGATTGCATTTACTGTATAGACCTGGTGCTAAGGAAAGGGATAGGTGGGGAGGGGGGGACGGGTTTTTTGTTTGGTACCCTATTGTACAAGGGTATTAATAAAGAGTGGGGAATAATCTGTTGTAAAGATGTTAGCTGTATGCTTCTGTTTTGGCATTTCATTATTTGAAAATGAATAATAATGATTTTTCAAAAAAAATAAAAAATCATGGTTATTCCACCAAATATGAATTTCTGAACTCAGTCAAAACTTTAGTATTGTTACTTCTTAATGAATATGAACTTGTTTTCTTTGCATTATTTGAGGTCTGAAAGCACTGTTTCTTTTTTATTATTTTGACAATTTCTCATTTTCTGCAAAGAAATACAAAATTTTTAGCTTTGAATCTTGGAGACATGTTGTCAGTAGTTTATAAAATAAAAGAACAATGTACATTTTACTATAAAATATAGATATAAAGAGAAAAATCTGAGAAACTGAAAATTTTGCAGTGGTCTCTTAAATTTTGCCCGAGCTGTATATATACCGTATATACTCGCGTATAAGCCGAGTTTTTCAGCCCAAAAATTGGGCTGAAAAGTCTCCCCTCGGCTTATACGCGAGTATATACGGTATATAAAAAAAAAAAAAATCTCAAGGGGTAGTACACAGCAGCCCCAGGTCCCCTCACTGTTTGGCGCCCCCACCGCTGCGCTCATACATTACCGGTCTAGCAGCTGTCATCCTCCGGTGGCGGATCGCGGCTCCCGGCTCCGGCTTCCATCTTCTTCTGTGTCTTCCTGCATGTCACATGACCGGCCGGCGTCGCGATGACGTCATCGCGATGCGCCCGGTCACAATGCAGGAAGACACAGAAGAAGATGGAAGCCGGAGCCGGGAGCCACGATCCGCCACCGGAGGATGACAGCTGCTAGAACGGTAATGTATGAGCGCAGAGGTGGGGGCGCCAAACAGTGAGGGGGACCTGGGGCTGCTGTGTACTACCCCTGGGGCTGCTGTGTACTACCCCTGGGGCTGCTGTGTACTACCCCTGGGGCTGCTGTGTACTACCCCTGGGGCTGCTGTGTACTACCCCTGGGGCTGCTGTAAATACCCCTGGGACTGCTGTGTACTACCCCTGGGGCTGCTGTATACACCCCTGGGGCTGCTGTGTACTACCCCTGGGGCTGCTGTGTACTACCCCTGGGGCTGCTGTGTATTACCCCTGGGGCTGCTGTGTATTACCCCTGGGGCTGCTGTGTACTACCCCTGGGGCTGCTGTGTATTACCCCTGGGGCTGCTGTGTATTACCCCTGGGGCTGCTGTGTATTACCCCTGGGGCTGCTGTGTATTACCCCTGGGGCTATTGTGTATTACCCCTGGGGCTGCTGTGTACTACCCCTGGGGCTGCTGTGTACTACCCCTGGGGCTGCTGTGTACTACCCCTGGGGCTGCTGTGTACTACCCCTGGGGCTGCTGTGTACTACCCCTGGGGCTGCTGTGTACTACCCCTGGGGCTGCTGTGTACTACCCCTGGGGCTGCTGTGTATTACCCCTGGGGCTGCTGTATATACCCCTGGGGCTGCTGTGTACTACCCCTGGGGCTGCTGTGTACTACCCCTGGGGCTGCTGTGTACTACCCCTGGGGCTGCTGTGTACTACCCCTGGGGCTGCTGTGTACTACCCCTGGGGCTGCTGTAAATACCCCTGGGACTGCTGTGTACTACCCTGGGGCTGCTGTATACACCCCTGGGGCTGCTGTATATACCCCTGGGGCTGCTGTGTACTACCCTGGGGCTGCTGTGTACTACCCCTGGGGCTGCTGTGTACTACCCCTGGGGCTGCTGTGTACACCCCTGGGGCTGCTGTGTACACCCCTGGGGCTGCTGTGTATACCCCTGGGGCTGCTGTGTATACCCCTGGGGCTGCTGTGTACACCCCTGGGGCTGATGTGTATACCCCTGGGGCTGATGTGTATACCCCTGGGGCTGCTGTGTACTACCTAAGGGCTGCTGTATACCACTGGGGCTGCTGTATATACTGCTGGGGCCTGCATACCACTGGGGAGGCTGCTGTATACTACCACTGGGGAGGCCTGTATACCACACTGCTGGGGGCTGTATACCTGTGCTGGGGTCCACCCTCGGCTGGTACACGAGTCAATAGGTTTTCCCAGGTTTTTGGGGCAAAAGTAGGGGGGTCGGCTTATACACGGGTCGGCTTATACACGAGTATATACGGTACATATTACACCTCTTATATGTGTAGGACCAAGATGAATATAAACATCACAGTAACATGATGAGTGGGATAATTTAAATACATCACTTATATCAGAAATACAGCAAAATGTATATTAATGCTTCTATCAGGATGTGTATTCGTCATATTTTTGCTTCTTTATTGTAGATATTTACATGTAGTTCTTGGAACTGTTCTTCAACTGCTAATATTCCGGTAGATGTTCAGAAACCCAAGAAAATCACGGTGGATCCATATAACGGGTATTTGTTATTTTACTGTGCTTATACATGTATTAATATGTTATCATTTTTTTTCTTTACTGTTTCGTGTATTCCATGGGCCCCCATAAGGTAAGCTGTGTATTATTACATTCTATTAACAGTAGCAGTAGTTATAGCATAACGGTAACATTCTGAAATATTCTTCTGTTTTATTGTAGCTATTTATTCTTTCTCCTGGAGGATGGTATTCACAGAATGATTCTCCCTGAACCTTCCAATGAGGCAAATATAACAGAGCATATTGTAAAACAGGATGACATTCAAGATTTTATTCTCACTTTCCAGGCCAAGAGAATAGTGTTTGCTCAGAAAGTTAGGCCGGACATTTTTTACCTGAAATCCGTTTTCTTAGATGGCTCTGATGAAAAAATCGTAAGGGAGGATCTTATAACAAAAGAAATAAAGAGCTTTCTTTATTTTAGTGACTCTCTAATGTACACTGATGGAGACATTGTTTGGTATGAAGTATCTTATATGAATACCTACTTTTACAATCAGTATTTATTAGCCTGTGAAGTAGCACATACATCATCATCATCATCATCATCATCATCACGGGATTATAATAACATGATATTATATGGAGTGTCTACACAGCCAGTTCCTCTGCCAGGATTTCCTGAACATGTGTTGGTGGTCTTTGGAACACATTCAGTTGAAGTCCTTTGGAAGCCACCGATGTTAACAGTTGGAGCCAGTAAGTTATTATGTTGGAGTAGTGTGTGATATCGTTTTTTGTGTTTCATGTAAATAGTATTACTTGGCTTCTGCAATACTTTGATGGGTCTTCCTTGACTCTAAATGCAGAGGGGGCCCTATGCAAAATGTGTAACAATGCCCCAACACCTAACATGTTCTATTTATAACACTTCTGTACTTTTATGAGGTCAAGGACATTTGACCCCTCAAGAACCAGGGCTTTGGCACCCTCTAAATATACATCCCTTCCTCAATGCCATTACTCTAAAGCCCCCATCACACATAACGAGTTCGTTAGCAAGATCGTTGTTAAGTCCCAGATTTTGTGATGTAACAGCAATCTCGCTAACAATCTCGTTATGTGTGACACTTAGTAGTGATCAGGCCCCTGCTGTGAGATCGCTGATCATTACAAAGTGCTCTGGATCATTTTTAGGTCGTTGTTCTCCCGCTGGGAACACTGCATCACTGTGTTTGAAAGGGACAACGACCAACGATCTCAATACTACGCCTCCTATCATTCCGGATCGTTGTTGAGTCGCTGGTGAGATCTGACTGTTTGACATCTCATCAGCGATCCCAAAGCGACGCAACAGCGATCTCTAAGGATCATTATCGTTGTCGCGATTGCAGTTGCGTCGTTGTGCGTGACGGGAGCTTAACTTTGGCACTGATAGAGCAGTAACTCTGGGGTCCTGGATATATAGTTTTATGACTATATTGGTAGCTAGAAGAGGTGTGTATGCACATCCTTATTAGTGATGAGTGAGTACCAAAATGCTCGGGTGCTCGATGCTCGAGCCGAGCATCCCAAGATACTCGTGTACTCGGCCCGAGCACCGAGCCCAATGTTATCCTATGGGAGACCCGTGTATTTTTATGAAATGACCCCCGGCAGCATGTAGAAGCCCTAAAAATGTCACAAAAGTCTCAGAAGAGTGCTGAAATGACATGGCAACAGCATGGGGAAGACCCCTGTAAGCATTTCTCACTCAAAAGTCACAGCTGTGAACAATGTTGTCCGAGTTTTACGCCATTTTTACGGACTCACCAGAAAACCTTCCAAAATGACATAAAAAAGAATTTTCATGGCGGAAATGTTAAGGGCACATACCCAATAGTGAGATAGAGCTGGTGTATGCATGTGTGTGTGATTACATGAAAGAGTTTACGTGAAAACATTGTGTGGCACTCCGATGTCCCTGAGAAGAGACGTACATGAAGGCCTCTTGACATAATGTGCCCATTTTGAGGAAGTGGGTCTATTGTAGTATTTTCCTTTGCCAGGGCAGCCAAAAATTGGGAGGTTCACCAATGCCCCTGGATACAGACATGCATGAGGGCCTGTAAACCTGAAGTGCCCAATGTAAGGAAGTGGGTCTATTGTAGTATAGCCCTTTGCCAGGGCAGCCAAAAATTGGGAGGTTCACCAATGCCCCTGGATACAGACGTGCATGAGGGCCTGTAAACCTGAAGTGCCCATTGTAAGGAAGTGGGTCTATTGTAGTATAGCCCTTTGCCAGGGCAGCCAAAAATTGGGAGGCTCCACATTGTCCCTGGATAGAGACGTGCATGAGGGCCTCAAAACATTGTTCCCATTGCAAAGGAGCGGGTCTCCTGTCGTTGTAATGCCCATTCTGAAAGAATGGGTGAAAAAATTTACCACTGGGGCTATACATGAAACAACGGCCTAACTTTTGTAACGGTCATCATGGTGGTGCATGAGGAGAGCAGTCCAGCGATTAGCCAAAGTCCAGAAGTGTGTACCCATGGGTGAGTGGAGAATATGACAAATTCCCGTTACAAAATTTAAATTCCGCTCTCATTTGCTGGTGGTGTGGTGAAGTCTGGCCCAATCCAACCCTTGTTCATCTTGATCAGAGTCAGTCTGTCAGCATTTTCAGCTGATAGGCGGGTGCGTATATCAGTAATGATTCCACCTGCGGCACTAAAAACACGCTCTGACAAAACGCTAGTGGCAGGGCAGGCCAGGACTTCCAAGGCGTAGAGAGACAATTCATGCCACGTGTCCAGCTTGGATAACCCATAATTGTAAGGCACAGAGGAATGTCGGAGTACAGTTGTTCGATCTGCAAGGTACTCCTTCAGCATCTGGGCAAACTTACCATTTCTTGTGGCACTACCCCGCACCTCAGGGGCTGTGGTATGTGAGGGGCTGAGAAAACTGTCCCACATCTTAAAGACTGTTCCCCTACCTCTGGTGGATTGGACTTGTGCCCCTCTCAGCCGTACGCCTTGGTTGTCCACCGATTCCTGACCTATGCCGCTAGCGTTTTGTGAGGGGAATGCTTTGCCTACTTCCGCGACTATGGCCTTCTGGAACTGCTGCATTTTGGCTGACCTCTCCGCCTCAGGAATAAGAGAAATAAAGTTCTCCTTGTAGCGTGGGTCTAACAGTGTTATCAACCAGTAATGATTGTCGGCCAAGATGTTCTTAACGCGAGGGTCACGAGCCAGGCAGCTTACCATAAAGTCAGCCATGTGCGCCAGACTCTTAACAGCCATCACCTCAGTGTCCTGACCAACACGATGACTGAACATGCTCTCCTCCTCCTCATCTCCCCTGTCCTCTGTCCAGCCACACTGAACCGAGGGTATGACTGGTGTGCATGTCGTATCCTCAATTTGGCCGGAAAGTTGCTTCATGTCTTCATCCTCCTCCTCATCCTCATCCTCCTCCTCGTCACGTTGTGATGAGATGAGGCTGGGCTGTGTGTTATCACCCAAACCCACTACTGTTTCTTGCTCCAACTCATCGCGCTCCGCCTGCAATGCATCATGTTTTTTTTTGAGCAGAGACCGTTTTAGAAGGCAGAGAAGCGGTATGGTGACGCTAATAATGGCGTCATCGCCGCTCACCATCTTGGTGGAGTCCTCAAAGTTTTGGAAGACGGTACATAGGTCCGACATCCATCTCCACTGCTCAGGTGTTATGTGTGGAGTTTGACCCATTTTCCGATGGCTTAGGTGATGCAGGTACTCAACAACTGCCCTCTTCTGCTCACAAATCCTGACCAACATGTGCAGAGTTGAATTCCAACGCATGGGGACATCACACACCAGTCTGTGAGCCGGAAGCTGCAAACGCCGCTGAAAGCCGGCAAGGCCGGTTGAAGCAGTAGGTGACTTTCGAAAATGTGCCGACAGGCGGCAAACATTTACGAGCAGATCAGACAGCTCTGGGCATGATTTTAGAAACCGCTGAACCACGAGGTTGAGCACATGGGCCACGCATGGAACATGTGTCAGCTGGTCTCGCCTCAAAGCCGCCGCCAGGTTCCGGCCATTGTCGCACACAACCTTTCCTGGATTTAGGTTCAGAGGTGTGAGCCAGTGATCTGCCTGCTGTTTTAGAGCTGTCCACACCTCTTCTGCATTGTGGGGTTTGTCACCTATGCATATTAGCTTCAGCACAGCCTGTTGCCGCTTCGCCGAGGCAGTGCTGCAGTGCTTCCAGCTTGGGACTGGTGTGGAGGGTAAAGTGGATGAGGATGCGCAGGAGGAGGAGGCTGAGGAGCATGACATTCCGGAGCTGTAGAGTGTGGGTGAAACCCTGACTGAGGTAGGGCCTGCAATCCTTGGTGTGGGAAGGACGTGTTCCGTCCCTCGCTGAGACTGGGTCCCAGCTTCCACAATATAAATCCAGTGTGCCGTCACCGAGATGTACCGGCCTTGCCCACAAGCACTTGTCCACGTGTCTGTAGTTAGGTGGACTTTGGCTGAAACAGCGTTGTTCAGGGCACGTGTGATGTTTTGTGACACGTGGTTATGTAATGCGGGGACGGCACACCGGGAGAAATAGTGGCGGCTGGGGACCGAGTAACGTGGGACAGCTGCCACCATCAGGTCACGGAATACTTCCGTCTCCACCAGCCTAAAAGGCAACATTTCCAGCGCCAGCAGTCGCGAAATGTTAGCATTTAGAACTGTGGCATGTGGGGTGTTGGCAGCGTATTTGCGCCTGCGTTCAAAAGTTTCATATATGGATACTTGAACGCTGAGCTGGGACAAGGACGTGCTTGATGATGGTGTTATTTCTGCGTGGGCAACTACAGGTGCAGGGCAGGAGGCTTGTTCGCATGCAGCATGGACAGGGGATTGGCTCGAACGCACAACACGCGAAGACGTAGCAGTGACATCAGCAGGCACTGCTCCTCAACTCTGTTGTACATCCCACAAAGTCGGGTGCTTGGCTGACATGTGCCTGATCATGCTGGTGGTGGTCAGGCTGCTAGTTTTGGTACCCCTGCTGATGCTGGCATGGCAGGTGTTGCAAATGGCCTTTTTAGAATTATCTGGAGCCAACTTAAAAAACTGCCAGACTCGGGAAGACCTAACATTTGTACAGGCACCTTGTGTCGTGTTGTTGTTCCGGGGAACGGTTGCCTGACTTCTTTCTGGGGCCACCACCCTGCTTCTTACTGCCTGTTGTGATGCTACGTCTCCCTCCCCCTGTGCACTGCCGTCCTCGCTCTGCATCTCCTCCTGCCAGATTGGGTCAGTTACTGGAACATCCACCACGTCGTCTTCCTCTTCCGCACCCTGCTCCTCCTCCTGACTTCCTGGCAATCGTGTCTCATCATCGTCCAGGGGCGTATCCAGGGGGGTGCAGCCGGACCTCTTGCTCTGGGCGCAACTCAGCGGAGGGTGCCGGCGGCACCCCCTCCCGCTCCCCTCCTCCTGCTACACCCGGCAGCCGCACACACATTACACGGTTTAGCGGCGCTTCCCTGAAAGGAAGCGCCCGACGTCACTTCCGCTTCCGCGCCAGTCTGGGGCCGCGGGGGCCACTGGAAGACTTGGCGGCAGCGGGTCCGGTACGGGGTGACTTTAGGAGACCCCGGAAACTGGCGGCGGAGGAGAGACGGCTTGGACGGGATGGGGTGAGTGTGACCGAGGAGTCCGGTGGGGGGTGGGGGCACCAGGAGTGAGGAAAGCTGACAGCTGGGGGGGGGCGCCAAAATAGAAGTTTGCCCCGTGCGCCATCGCACCTTGGTACACCTCTGTCATCGTCCACCCCTAGTTGAGACACGTTCCCACCGTTGCCTTCGTGAGACCGTGGCTGCTCAAATATTTGGGCATCCGTACATACGATCTCCTCATGACCCACTTCAACAGGAGCTGGCGAGAGGCCAGAATGTGCGAATGGATACGTGAACAGCTCTTCAGAGTGTCCAAGTGTGGGATCAAAAATGTCCATGGACGTGTACTCGGCCTGGTGGTAGGAAGGAGGATCAGGTTGTGGAATGTGGGGTGCAGTATCACGACTACTGACACTTGACTGTGTGGAAGACAGGGTGTTTGTGGTGGTGCCAATCTGACTGGAAGCATTATCCGCTATCCAACTAACAACCTGTTGACACTGGTCTGGGTTGAAGAGCAGTGTACTGCTGCGGTCCCCAAGAATTTGGGACAGGACATGCGAGCGAGTAGATGTGGCCCTTTGTTGTGGCGAAATTAGAGCTTGCACACGACCTCGGCCTCTGCCTGCACCACCATCACGTCCACTTCTTTGTCCCTTGCCAACGCCCTTGCGCATTTTCAATGCTGTGCTGACGGTACACAGATAAATGAAGGCGTCCCAACAGACGGGTTTTACCTGGACAATCAGATTATAGCCATTGCTACCAGCTTTTTAAGAGCGACAATTAGAGATTAAGTCAGACACAGACGGAGACGTGTATTCACTGTACTTGTGCGTTATATCCTAGTTTGTGCAAAACACACAAAAGTGCACCCGTACGCTGCCACCAACGGGCACACACTTGTGGTTTGTAAATGCACGCACTAAGAACCTAACAGCTTTTTAGTAGTGACAATTACTGAGAAGTCTGACACTATCAGGTGCTGCTGATGTGTATTATTCACTCTATTTGTGCGTTATATCCTAGTTTGTGCAAAACACACAAAAGTGCACCCGTACGCTGCCACCAACGGGTACACACTTGCGGTTTGTAAATGAACGCACTAAGAAGCGAACAGATTTTTTAGTAGCGACAATTACTGAGAAGTCCAACACTATCAGGTGCTGCTGACGTGTATTATTCACTCTACTTGTGCGTTATATCCTAGTTTGTGCAAAACACACAATAGTGCGCCCGTACGCTGCCTCCGACGGGCACACACTTGCGGTTTTTAAATGCACGCACTAAGAAGCAAACAGATTTTTAGGAGCGATAATTACTGAGAAGTCTGACACTATCAGGACTGTTTTAGACTGTGTACACCAGCCCCAGATATGATGAAGGCTGGTATACTGTCACTAGGAATTGCTATATACTCTGCCTGCCTGCCTGTATACAGCTACAATAGTCCTGAGAAGGACTGTTGTGGTCACTAGAAAGCCTGTACTCCGACCTGGCTATACCCTCCCTGCCTGCCTGCCTATATCCACCTAGATTAGTCCTGAGAAGGACTGTTGTGGCCACCAGTTTGCAGCCCTGCTCTGGAACTAGCTATGAAGGGCCGCGGTGCAAAACTCTCCCTGATTCAGCAGACACTCTCCCTGCACTGACTATCTGGATCGCTGTGTGCAGAGCACAGCGCGGCCGGGTCTTATAAAGACTCGGTCACGCTGTGTGGCCGGCCAATCAATGCAATTCCACAACTAACAGGGCTGTGGTATTGCAATGGTCTGCCAGCCAATCCCTGCATGTGGGCTGGCTCTCTAAAGAGCGCCAACATGCAGGGATGAGGACCACAAGCACAGCACGAGTATCGCGAGATTACTCGGTACTCGCTGAGTAGCCTGAGTACAGTGATACTCGTGCGAGTACCGAGTAGTGACAAGCGTACTCGCTCATCACTAATCCTTATTAAAAGAAATTTTCCAGGTCTTAAGGGCAGTTTACATGGCCTGACTGGTGGAACTAAATATTTACTGGTCAGTGTACATTTAATAGCATGTTAGGCCCCTTTCACATCAGCGGTAAACACTGATCGCGGCAGTTGCGGTGAAAAAAACGCAACTGCCGCGATTACCAAATAACGGCTGCACTTGTGGTTCACCTGCGGCAAGTCCCATGCAATGTCTATGGGGCTTGCGGCAGGTGCGGCAAGTGTGGTGTAGTTGCGCTTTCAGCACTTGCGGCAGGTGCGGCCGCGAAAAAAACGCGGTTTTCCAAAACTGCACTTGCTGCACCTGCCGCACACTTACAGCAAGCCCCATAGACATTGTATGGGGCTTGCCGCAAGTGTCCCGCGATCACGGCCGTTATGTGGTAATCGCGGCAGTTGCAGTTTTTTCACCGCAACTGCCGCGATCAGCGTAAACCGCTGATGTGAAGGCAGCCTTACACAAGCAGACCTCAGTAAATGATACGCACTGAGCAATCTGTGACAGTTCTCGGCAGGTCAAGTCCTGTTTACACAGGGTAATGCACAAGAACAATATTCTCTTGCACTGCACAAAAAATCATTTCACCCAATAAACAAGTGTCCTGCTTCTTCATCAGATGATTGTCAGCTTATTGACAAAGATTATTGTGAAATAAGCATTCTTAAGAATGCTCATATAGGATAATCTTTCAGTATAAATGCAGCTACTGTACTATCCTTATCATTAATGTAAGATTACTGGGGGGTTCCACACCTGGTGGTCCCACAGTAGTTGGATGAACACAATGTACAGAGCTGAACCACAGCAGCCTCATATATTGGACTTTATATTCATTATTAGATTTTGTTACTAATCTCATAACCAAAGATTTCTTAAAATGGCCAAAGCTAAGGCTGCTTTCACATAACGATTTTGTGAAATCCAACGCTGTCCGATATAAATCGGACAGCATCGGATCCGAATTTGGCCCCATGTAATCCTATGGGGATCGGTCCGAATCGGATGTGCACTAAATGGCATCCGATTTGCGTCCGATCTGATTTCGTCCGATTTCTTTCCGATGCAAAAATCGGAGACTACTCCGATTTTTGCATCCGAATCAAAAATCGGATAGAATCGGATCTAACAAATTGGATGGCAATTAGGCCAAATCCGAAACGATACGTGTTTTTTTAACAGGGGCCCTATGGAGCAGGGTCCGAGGAAACATCTGATGTCTCCTCGGACCCGATTTTAGTGTACTGAGCATGCTCAGTACACTAAAACTGCTCCTAACCATCTAATTTCACTTCCGCTTCATTGCGGGGTTAAAAATAAAGAATATGTATGCTTACCTGTCCACGAGTCCCCCGGCGTCTCCAGCACCTCCTGCCTGTAGGACCTGCCATGTCACAGTCACATGAATGGTTACCGCGGTAACCGTTCATGTGACTGTGACATCACGCGAGGTCCTGTAAGGATCAGAAAATATAGCTGGAGATGGCGGGGGACTCGTGGACAGGTGAGAATAAAGATGTTTTTTTATTTTTTAGTCCGGAGGAGAGGGGAGAAGAGGGGAAAACACAGGGGAGAAGAGGGGTGAAGCGGGAGTACCGGGGGAGAACCGGGAGTACTGGGGGAGAACAGGAAAACACAGGGGAGAAGAGGGGAGAAGCGGGAGTACTGGGGGAGAACAGGAGGAGCCGGCCAAACTGATCCTGCAAAATGTCGAAAGCAGATGCCTATTTGGTATCCGATTGCAGGGATCAATTTGGATCCGATGCTGTCCGATTTATATCGGACAGCGTCAGATTTCACAAAATCGTTATGTGAAAGCAGCCTAAGTCTGATTGTATGCTTCCTCCAAAAATAATCAGTATTGTGATAAAATTATATTTTTGTTTTATAGGTCCTACAGCTTGGCAAAATTGGATATATAGCATTTCGCTATTATCAAAACATGGAATACATCAGATTGTCTCTAACATTAGTACAACCCAGATGACATTGACTGGTCTTGACTTATCTACACACTATGAAGTAACTGTACAGGCATCATCATCTGCTGGCAATAGTGAGTGGACAGAACCTGTGGTTGGAACAACGCTATGTTCAGGTGAACTATTTTTGTTAGTATCCAGATTTTAAACACAGGTCATGGGTCCACGTTCGGAAAATGGTGGATGTCTCATGGATTTTCAGTTCAGATTTAATTCCCATTTTTAGCAAGAAAGTCCAATACTGTACAGTTGAGTAGGTTTTTAGAGCTCTATTCATATGTAGCAGATGTTTGCTTATCTATTCTGTAAATTTCTAATGTGGTAATGTAACACTCTTTCTGGTCAAGTTTATTACCATGGCTGTATGGCTCTTAATTGTTTTGATATATGTAGTAATTAACTTTTGTTTCAGCTGAAGAAGACCCTCATTTCTTAGCAGTGGGCTTATCTGGAATATGGAGACAACCTCTAGACCGGTTTGGCCCTGGACAGCTAATCTCTGACAGTCTCAAATATGTTACAGGTAAAGATATTTAAATTAGTTTAGTCAGCATTATAACATGTAAAAACAATTTTTTTACAGGAATAGTTTAGTTAGAAAAGAATCAGCATTTCTTTTCAGCTAAGGCCCCTTTTACAGTGGTGTTTTTTTCAAATTGCAGTAGATCCGGCAGATTTACTGCATCTGCCACATCTGCCGCCTAACGGCTGCACTTGTGACTCACCGTAGCCGGGTTTTGCACGTCGCAGGCGTTTTCCTCTCCTTGTCACGGAACCGCGCCTGCGGCTGTGGGGCCCGGTAGTCCAGATCAATAGGGGATGGCTGAACAGTTAAGGGGTTAAATCTTGTCGTGACGCCACCTGCGGGTTTTCTGGTGATTTCATCGGCGCTGCTAGGGCTCCGGGGGATGTTATGCAGCAAGATGGGACGCTCCCCACAGGACGAGCGGGAGTCCCCGGAGCCAGGAGCTGCACAAGATGTTGTGAAGCAGCTCAGTAGTACTGCTGTTAGGCTCAGGAATCAAACACAGACACATCGAAGTCTTTTAGGTACCTTTACTGGTGGAAAGTAGGTACACTCGGACTGGGTTAGTGAGGTTGACACTCCTGTAGTTTCACAGCAAGCAGTGTTAGGCTTCCTTTCTCTGTACTTCTAGTGAGGTCGAGTGGATGTGGAATCCTGCCGGACCGGGTTGTGCGTTCAGTGGAACGTGCTTCACCTGGGTAACTGCACTGAGGGCACTGTTAAAGGGTTAAGCTGGATCAATGCTCTTCCCTGGGCTCTTGTCGGTAGGTGCTTCAGGTGAACAGGGAGCTAGACTCCAAGTTAGTTGTGCTGGTTCTCTGTGGTGGCGAGGTAGCTCTCACAGCTCGGTTCCAGTAACCGGATGATGAGGGAGAGTTAGGGTAACGCTGATGTCCCTGAGAGGTGCTTTCTCCTTTCCTCTGACCCCAATTGCAAGGGTCTTTCACTGGGCAGGTGTGCTGGCCTGGGCTTAGTATAGCTCCAGAATCGGTGGTTGCACACGTCCTGCAGCTCTTCTAGCGTCTGCACACTCTGGTGTTTCTCCCTCCAAGACCCTATTTATAGGGGGAACTGGCTCAAAGTGACCAGTGGAGCTCCCCCTAGAGGCTTGGGGTGAAACCAGGTGTTCTAAGGTGTTGTTAGGTGTTTTGTCTGTTTTGTGAGTGTTGCTTGCTGTTACTGCTCCATTTGTGCACCAAGGGTTCTGTGGTGCCCAACAGGGTGACAGGGTGACACACTTGCGGTATGCCACATGCATTGTCTATGGGGCTTGCAGCAGGTGCGGCAAGTGCAGTATTGCCGAAATCCGGCACTTGCGGCCGCAAAAAAACCCGCGGTCAGCAGCGTTTTTTTCGAGGCCGCAACTGCTGCAAGTGCCGGAACTGTAGTTATACCTCACTTGCAGGACCTGCTGCAATCCTCATAGACAAGGCATGGGGCTTGCCGCAAGTGTGCCGCAAGTGTACTGCAAGTGCGGCTGTTAGGAGGCACATGCGGCAAATGCGTTTTTTTGTCCAGATTCTGCGGATCTGCCAGTGTGAAAGGGGCCTAATTTTGCTAGGAAGTGCAGTGGTCAGAAAAAATATTTCTTCTGAAGCAGTTGCACAATCAATGTGAATTTAGACAATATTTGTGGCTGAAAACACAGAGACTACATAAAAAGTGCATATTTTGCACAATGAACCATTACCCTCATAAATATTGTCTCACCATTAAAGGATTATTCTTATCTTCATAAATGGTTATTGCTGGATAGCACATATCAGTGCAAGCAATTTTATTAACTTTACTTATTGTAGAAATTAGGAGCCTTTCTTCAGATACTAGCTTTTAGCTTTTTATTTACAGCTCATTGCTAGTGATGAGCGAATCTTGCTCAAACATGTTCGCCAATTTTAAATTCGGCTAGAACTCAGCCGATTCGGTTTGACACCTCGAATTTGAACATTTTGCTTAATAGTTGGAAAATTTGGCGAACGTTTTGTAATGCTTCGGACATGTGTGTAGCTTAACGTAAGTCAGAAGCATTTGGGCAAATGCTCTAATGCTTCTGTTCTTCGTTATCCTACACACACAGGCAGACACACAGATCATCTGACCGGGTAATGCTACTTGATTGCTCAGGTCCATTTTCCCGCGCTCCCTCTCACTTCCGCATCTGTGCTGGCTGTGAGTGACAGGCACGGTCAGCTGATCTGATCACCATAGCAATTGCGTCACGTGACCAGATAGTGTCTGCTGCTCTGGTCACCTGACTTGATAACTATGGTGACCACATCAGCTGATGCGCACGTAACTCTGTGCCAGGTCAGCTCCAGGTGTGCGGTGACTCTCTGAGGTCACCTGAATTCACCATTCAGGTAACCATGGTGACTGCTAATCATAGTGGGTACCATGCTTACCTGAAATGTCCTCAGGTGACCTCAATGAGTCACCGCTTACGGACGGAGCTCGCAGCTCATTCATTCAGTGGCTGGAGGCTGTGATGACAGGATGCTGTATTCTTGAGCTTAACCTACTATAGTGCAATATAAAGTACCAGAACATATAATATTTATATAATAACAATAAATGTATCCCATAAGACTATGAGTTGGCCAAAAAAGTGTATACAAAGTTTATTAAGTAAACGTATGGACATAATTAAAACCAATTAAAAACAAAAACAACAACCTCGGTGAGGAAGTATGGGTACATATTAAGTTTCAACCTCTTTGTAAACAACTTATTACAAATTACAAACTAATTGTGCACACAGGTATTTTGCAACAAATGCTTCCTACATACAAGTATAGCAAACATGCATATTAAGGTGCATACAACATGTGCAATGGTGAATGCCTCCTGCATGCAAGTATGAGTGTTTTAATTTGTGCCTCTTATGAATGCACCAATTTCTGGGGCAGCTGAGGGCTGCTATTCTATAATGTGGGGGCCAAATAACAAAGGCCCCTGCCACACTGAGAATACCAGCCCTTAGCTGCTTAGTTTTACCTTGGCTGGCAATTAAAAATAGGGTAAAATTAGGCAGCTTAGGATGGCAGCTCACAACCATCCATTTTATCTGTGCTAGACTAAATAATACAGCGACCCCCCACGCATTTTAATTTTAATTATTTATTTATTTATTTAACACACTACGACAGCAGGTTGGTTGCCATACATTAACGTTTCAAGTTCAAAACAGGAATGGTGTCAACTGTCCGCGCTGCTGCTTCAATAAATGTACTCGAAAAGCATTGCTTTCTCCATCTCCTTGTTTATTTCTCCACACAGACCAACGCATTTCGGTGTAACCTCGCACCTTCCTCACCGAAACGCGTTGGTCTGTGTGGAGGAATAAAGAAGGAGATGGAGAAAGCAATGCTTTTCAAGTACATTTATTGAAGCAGCAGCACGGACCGTTGACACCATTCCTGTTTTGAACTTCTAATTTTCCAGCGGTTTGCAAGGCGGTGGAGGTTCTACAGCAGCTGCTAAAGCGCTCAAGCTGGTTGTGGGTTACACAACCTAAAAAGGTGAGTGTACCTTTGTGCGTCCTTTGTGAACTACGTGTCTCTTGTGATAAGGCACCATCTGCACCTCTTGTGTCTCCTTTATTTATAGATACATTACTGTTTGTGATTGACTGTAGCAATCAGACTGCATTTCCTCACTCTGGATGGAGATTGTGCTTGATGCTATACACTTTAATATATGGCAACCAACCTGCTTTCATAGTGTGTTAAATAAATAATTTAAAAAAGGGGGGCTTCGCAGTATTTTTAAGTCTACCCCAGTGAAAGCGGATAACTGCAAGCTGCCACCCTCAGCTGCCTAATTTTACGTTGGCTGGCAAAAAAAAAATGTGTGGGCTCTGCTTTATTTTTAATTGCCAGCCAAGGTAAAACTAGGCAGATGAGGGCTGGCATTCTCAGCGTGGTGAGGGCCCATTGTTTTAGTGCCCCCCACACTAAAGAAAAGCAGCCCGCAACCACCCCTGAAGATGGCACATTCATCGTAGCACTATTTCCAGGTGCTTTACCAGGCTCTTCCAGTGGCCCTGGTGGCAGTGGCATGCTGGGTAATAAGGGGTTATTATTAGTTTTGTATTGCCAGCTGGTATTAAGCCCTGAGATTCTCAATATGAGGTCAAGTTAGACCCGGCCATTAAAAATCTCAAATAAATAGTAGAAAGGACACAACACAGACAAAAATTATTTTATTAAAAAAAAAACCTCAAGACACTTAGTGACTCAATCTTTATTATCCCCTCACCACCCTCCTAACTCTCCATGACCCTTGTCTTCTCTATTTTTGGACACACGCAGCTCTGCTACATCAGAGACCACAGGGAGGAAGAACACATCCACTTCCCGTGGTCTCTGATCACTGAATGACAGCCTGAGACCTGCAGACATTCATGAGACATTCAGAAGCTGCGGGGATAGCGGCAGGGTAAGCAGGGAGTAACAGAGTTCACCCCAGGAGACTGTTGCCATAGTAACTTCTTGCTCAGTTACTATGGCAATGGTGTCCTCAGTGACATCACCACTTACCTTGCCGCATCTCAGGATGTCATTCAGTGATCAGAGACCACGTAGAGCAGATATGTTCTACCTCCATATGGCTTCTGATATAGCAGAGCTGCGTGTGCCCTGGAAGAGAGAAGACGAGGATTGTTGAGGGGCACAAGGGTGGGGAGGGGGAAATAAAGATGGGATCACTAAGTGTCTTTGTGTTTTTATTTCTAATAAATTAATTTTTCTCTGTGTTGTGTCTTTTTTAACCATTTATTTGAGATTCTTAATACCTGGGTCTAACTTGGCCTGACATTAAGAATCTTAGGGCTTAATACCAGCTGGAAATACAAAGCAGGTATTAAACCCTTATTACACAGCATGCCACCTCCACCAGGGTCGCTGGAAGAGCCTCCTAAAGTGCCTGGAAATGGCGCTTCTTTCAGGGGAGGCTGCTGGTTAATATTCTTTAGCATGGGGGACCCTAAAACAATGGGCTCTCACCACATTGAGAATACCAGCCCTCAGCTGCCTAGTTTTACCTTGCCTGGCAATTAAAAATAGGGCAGAGCTCATGCATTTTTTTTGCCAACCAAGGTAAAATTAGGCAGCTGAGGGTGGAAGCTCACAGCTGAGGGTAGCAGCTTGCAGCTGTCTGCTTTCACTGGGCTAGACTTAAAGGGATCCTGTCACCTCCATAACACCTCCTAAGCTAGCAAAACATGTCCCTGCAGTATCCTATCACTAGTCTCACACTTATTTTGTCTCCTAAAAGCATCCTGTGAAAGTGCATGAAAACGTTTTAATACTTACTCATTAGTGATTATAATTAGCAGGGGCTATATTCTTTAGTCACCAGGGCATGTTGTTTTGTAGCCTCGAAGATCCACCCTCTCTCAGTCTGTGCTGCTGTGATGTGCAGTTGAAGGCAGGACTAATGATTTACATTCTGTAAGTGATAGAGAGGTGGAGGGTAAAGCCTGCACAAGCAGAGCCCAAACAGAGCACACAGACAGAGAGAGGGTGGATCCTGGAGCCTGCAAAACAGCCCGCCCTGGTGACTAAAGAATATAGCCCCTGCTAATTATAATCACTAATGAGTAAGTATTAAAACGTTTTTATGCACTTTCACAGGATGCTTTTAGGAGACAAAAGCAGAGTGAGATTAGTGATGGGATGCTGCAGGGACATGTTTTGCTAGCTTAGGAGGCGTTCTGGAGGTGACAGGATCCCTTTAAAAATAATGTGAAGCCCCACACGTTTTAAAATTATTTATTTAGCACACTATAAAGGCAGGTTGATTGCCATACACTAAAGTGCATGGCAGCAAAGCACAATCACTGTCCAGATTGAAGAAATACAGTCTGATTGCAACAGTCAATCACAGATGCTCATGTAGTGTATAGCAAACAACCTGCCATCATAGTATGTTAAATAAATAAATAAAAATAAAAATGTGTGGAGGTTCGCTGTATTTCTTAGTCTAGCACAGATAAAGCGGATGGCTGCGAGCTGCCACCCTCAGCTGCCAAATTTTACCATGGCTGGCAAGAAAAAAAAATATGTGGGCTGTATTTTTAATTGCCAGCCAAGGTAAAACTAGGTAGCCAAGGGCTGGTATTCTCAGCATGGCAGGGGCCTTCATTATTGGGTCATACGCTATAGAATAGCAGCCTGCGGCAATCCTAAAAATTGTCGAATTTATAAGAAGCGCCAATTCCTGGGAGTTTACCCAGCCCTTCCAGTTGTTGTGTAGCAGCGGCAAACTGGGTAATAAGGGGTTAAGCTTTGTATTGCCAGGTGACATTAAGCCTGAAATTCTTAATGTCAGGTTAATATGAGACCCAGCCATTAAGAATTTCAACTAAATAGTAAATAAGACACAGCACAGAGAGAAAACATTTTATTAGTAATAAAAGCACAAAGACATTTAGGGACTCCATCTTTATTAACCTCTCAGTTATACCCCTCCTCAATCCTCTGCAACGTCTATTTCATTGGACACTATGGTGAAGAATACTGCATTCTGTCACCACAGCCTCCAGTCACTGAATGAATGAGCTGCGAGCTCCGTCCATAAGTGGTGATTTACTGAGGTAACCTGTGGTCCCCGTAAGGTAACCATGCTATCTGCTATGATTAGCGGTCTCCATGAATACCTAAACGGTGACCTAAGTTGACCTCAGCGAGTCTGCACACACCTGGAGCAGAGTTGGGGGTGAGTGATGTTTGTGGCAGCTGATCTGGTCACCATACTAATGACATCAGGTGACCAGATAAGCTAACACTATCTGGTCATGTGATGCGATCGCTATGGTGATCAGATCAGCTGACCATGCATGTCACACACCACCAGCATGAGAGGGAGTGCAGGAATATGGACAAATGCAATCAAGCAGCGAAGACACGGTAAGATGATCTGTGTGTCTCTCTCTGTATTTGGCAGATTTTGGACACCTTTGAATGCATTGAAAGTTGCCTACCATTAATTTTAATCTTGTTCGTCAAAAAAACGGTGAACACCACACATTCGGTGAACAAATCCAAATGCAAATTCTCATGTGTTCGCTCATCTCTACTCATTGCCTTGGAGAGCGACCACCACTGCAGGACAGCAGAAAATGCATAATGTTTACAACCTCTATACCTTTGAGCTTGTAAGCACTGTACTAAAGCTGGTCACGATTTCTGGAATACACTGGTACTTCCTTATCCCGCCTAATTTTAGTGCAGTGCAAGCCATATAGCAGCAGTGGTTGATCTTCTTGACAACAAACTGTAAAGAAAATATCCTAAGAACGATCTCAAATTTTAATGTGCAATTAGGGATGGGCGAGTATACTCGCTAATATTCGGCACTCGCCGAATAGTAGCGGTATTCGTGTACTCGCTACTCGCCGAGTAAATTAGGATTACTCGGGAGTAGCAAGTACCGAATACTTTTGCAGTGTATCAGTAGATACACTGCAAAAGTCCTGTAAAAGAGAGAAAAAGTGGTTAAAAAATAAAAAAATCGGATACTCACCTTAACCGACGGCTGTACCGGGACCGCCGATGCACGTCTATTCATGGAAAAGGACCTTTCACTCTCTCAGCCAATCAGATGGCTGGGAGAGATCTGGCCAATCAGATGCCGCCATGTCACAATAACGTGATCGCTAGCAGCCACCTGATTGGCCAGATGGAAAGGTCCTCTCAGGTACACCGAGGACCTTTCCATCTGGCCAATCAGGTGGCCGCTAGCGATTACGTCATTGTGATGTGGCGGCATCTGATTGGCCAGATCTCTCCCAGCCATCTGATTGGCTGAGAGAGTGAAAGGTCCTTTTCCTTGAATAGATGTGCATCGGTCCCGATACAGCCATGGTTAAGGTGAGTATCCGATTTTTTTATTTTTTAACCACTTTTTCTCTCTTTTACAGGACTTTTGCAGTGTATCTATTGATACACTGCAAAAGTATTCGGAATCGCTATACTC
>JARQOC010000001.1:329289357-329341133 GCA_033576535.1 Allobates femoralis | reverse complement strand
GGGAGATGCAGGACGATGTGTTGCTAAGACTGATGATATTTTAAAGGAGTCTTTTACCCCCAAAATGCCAATTAATCTGCATACACATTTATATAGGGATGTACTGTTCTGGTGATGTACCCACAGTGGTTCTAGTTATGTATTACTGTATTGACAGTGGTCCTGGTGAGGTATTATTGTATTGACAATGGTTCTGGTGATGTACTGATGGTGGCTATAGTGATTTATTACTGTATTGAAAGTGGTTCTGGTGAGGTATTATTTTATTGCCGATGGTTCTGGTGAGGTATTATTGTATTGACAGTGGTTCTGGTGATCTACTGATGGTGGTTCTAGTAAAGTATTACTGTATTGACAGTGGTTCTGGTGAGGTATTATTGTATTAACAGTGGTTCTGGTGATGTACTGACGGTGGTTCTAGTGATGTATTACTGTATTGACAGTGGTTCTGGTGAGGTATTATTTGTATTGCTGGTGGTTCTGGTGATGTAGTCATGTGGATGCTGTAATCTTTAGCGTAACAGATTTGACCTTAAAATATTATAGGGTAAGTTTGCTGGACTAAAAATACTGCTGAATGTACAGCAAAACGGATCCGTCTCCATAACCCCATGTTATTTAGCGCGGACAGCTACGGATCCGTGTTTCTCCGTTGGTGTCCGCTTTTTTGAAGACCACCCAAATTCAGAGCAGTCTAAGATTCTGGGTACATTAAAAAAGCGGGCACAAACGAATCCCTGACAAAAATGACACACACATATGCCATATAGGACCAATCCATGCCCATAGGGTTACATGCAGGGCCGGCTGTAGGCTTTTGTGGCCCCTTTAACACAGACCATGATTCATGAATACAATATAGAAAGTGAAGGCTATGTATATATAATATTCAGGCTCCTGGGTAGGCTGTATATACAATATAGAGTCTGTGCAGGGCTGTAGATATAATATGGAGACTGCTAGACTGTATATATAGCATGGAGGCTGCCAGGCTGTATATACCATATAGAGGCTGCGGGCTGTATATACTGTATTATTTGGAGGCTGTGCTGGGCTGCATATATTATTTGGAGGATGTGGCAGCCCATCAGCAGCCTCCAAATATTATATATACTCCAGCACAGCCTCCATAGTATATATATATATATATATATATATATATATATATATATATATATATATATACTAGAAAAAAACCTTGCAGCACTCAGCTACTTCCAATGATGTACATATGCTGACAAGCTATATAATATATGAGAAAAAATTTTAAAACTTACATTTTTTTTCCAAAAACTCAAAATTCTTATTTTTTTTTTAATTCTGAAGATCTTAGTACACACATTGGCCAATGTCTGCTTGCTCATCGACTGCGACAAAGTGACTTCAGGTCCGATGAGTCCTATCGCTGACACCCAAGTCCTCCTTGTCCACCCTACCCCACTACTAAGTGGGCGGACACCATCTAGGACTCATCGGACCTGAAGTCACTTTGTCGCAGTCGATGAGCAAGCAGACATTGGCCAATGTGTGTACTAAGAACTTCAGAATTAAAAAATAAATAAATAAATAAATAAAATTTTGAGTTTTTTGAAAAAAAAAACGTAAGTTTTTAAATTTTTTCTCATATATTATATAGCTTGTCAGCATGTGTACATCATTGGTAGTAGCTGAGTGCTGCAAGGTTTTTCTCTAGTATATTGACCCAGCA
This sequence comes from Allobates femoralis, assembly GCA_033576535.1. Classification (NCBI taxonomy): domain Eukaryota; kingdom Metazoa; phylum Chordata; class Amphibia; order Anura; family Aromobatidae; genus Allobates; species Allobates femoralis. The sequence goes on along the minus strand of JARQOC010000001.1, from coordinate 329,339,425 downwards.
TCCCTGCTGGCACCAGTTCACATTGTCTGTGAGTGCTGTGCAGTTTTTTTTCTCATATATGTATATATATATATATATATATATATATATATATATATATATATATATAGCACAGTCTCCAAATAATATATATAACCCAGCACAGCCTTCATATACCCCAACACAGCCTCCATATACACCAGCACAGCCCCATATAGCCTGGCACAGCTTCCATATACACCAGCACAGTCCCCATATAGCCTAACAAAGCCTTCTTATACATAAGCACTGCCTCCATATACACCCAGCACAGCCTCCATATACCCAGCACAGCCTCCATATAGCTTAGCACACCCTCCATATACACCCAGCAGCAGCCTCCATATACCCCAGCACAGTCTCCATATACACCCAGCAGCAGCCTCCATATACACCCAATAGCAGCCTCCATAAACCGGAGCAGCAGCCTCCATATACACCAAACAGCAGCCTCCATATACCCCAGCAGCAACCTGCATACAAACACAGCAGCAGCAGTCTCCAGCACACAGTAAAAAAACAAACAAACAAAAAAAAACCGATTATACTCACCTTCCTTCCTCTCCCCCGAGCCTGTGTCCTCTTCAGATGCTGTCCCCATCCTTACAGAAGTAGGCTCCAGGGGCTGTGGAGCTTCCTCCTTCCTGCAGCAGTGTGATAAGGTCGCAGACGCAGAGTGATGACTCATCACTACTGCAGTCGGCAGAGGAGGAAGCTGCACTGCTCCCGGAGCTAACACATGACTAATTTGCATTGCACGCAAATTAGCTTTGTGGACTGTGAGCTCTGCTGGCTGAGTGTCCTGTGATGGGTCCCTCCCTTTCAGGGCTGCCAGTCCCGGCTGGGCCACCTTCGCTATCAGGTCTGCTTGTCCCTGATAGTGAGTGGGCCATCCCAGATGTCGAGGGCCCCAGCACTTGCCGGGTATGCCGGGTGCTGACGCCGGCCCTGGATACATGGGAGGCCAAAACAGATCCCTGGCTATTAGTTTCAAAACGGATAGACACAGATCTCCAAAAACGCAGTGTGAAGGGGGCCTGAACAGCAAGTTGTTTTTACATTGCTGGGCAAGTGTTCATTCCTTTTAGCATTTTTTTGTTGCTTTTTCAGGCGGAACATCGAGCGGATCTGCCTATAAAATAAAATGCTGTGTGCACATACGCTTAGTCATACTGGTCAGTAGGTGGCACGACCGCTGAAAGTGCCTAGGGCGGCAGGAATTTTAAATATGGCCCAGGTTGTCACCTGTGTGCTGCAGACCGCATAGATGACATCATGCAATGCTGGCTAATCAGATACCGCACCGAAAATCCCCTAAATTCAGGATATTCAGGTAGCTACTGTCCACGTCCAGAGAGCACTGACCTGGACCCTGAACTGGAGTTGCGTGAAGTGATTCACTCATGTCTAGTGCCCATCATAAAATAAAAACACTTGATACTTATCTTTTATGGAGCAACGCCATTCCAGAGATGTCAGCGCAATTTTAAGCAGTCATGTGATATTGCTGGAATGGAGTTAAGGAGCAAGTAGGACCTATTAATAAGGGGTTTTGTCAGACTGGGAAATAAGACTCCCAGCGCACGGTACAACGCAAAGTATACAAGGGGGTTATAATTGGGGAGGAAGGCCCTAACAGTAGGGAGCGAGGTATGGTACACCTTCTGCCACTCACCTGTGTTTTACCCTGTCTGTCCTAACAGCCCTATGTGGGTCCTTCCCCCTGCTGCTGTCATGGGCCTAGTCCCTGCTATCACCTTCACTAACTCTAGCTAGTGCAATGGCCTGTGAGCATATTAGACTGTACCATTGCAAATAGTACAACTCAGGGAAGGTAGACACACTGGGGACAAGAAAAAAAGGATAAAGGAACTTTTAAGCTGTAACTGATAACCAGAGGCCAAAACCGCTCTAACTAGGACTCTGGAAATAGCAGGGCACCTCCACACTACACAGAAGTCAGCACAGAATGGCTTCTGTGTAGTGTGTAGGTGGGATCTTCTATAACTGGCGTCAGGTCATGTGACTATTTAAAGGGAGATGGGTGTGGCCACCAAGCAGCATCACCTGACCCAGCAACTTCCAGAAGCTGCCAGCAATGAAACTGACATTTAAACTCTCTTTGTTACAAAAGAAAGAAAACACATTTAAAATCAACCAGACACAGAGCTGTCATAAATCTCTTTACCAACAGGTTGTCCCCTAATGGACAACCTCTTTAACATCATTTCAATAATTCTGGTAATTTTTGGGAATCTCCTATAACTATAATAATAGTAATTTTATTACTACCGGGACAATATATTCTGTAGCACTTTACAAATCAGGGAGGACAAGTACGAATTGTATATGACATTACACAGCAATTCATGGGTCAACAATTCAAGCAAGATGAGTGAAGGCCATGTTTGCAAGATTATAATCTATGAACTAAAAGGAGCGACACAAAAAGAAGAAATGCTGGTGATTATAATAAATAGGGGCATTCAAATAATTGCTTGGGTGAGATTATAAATTAATAATGTACTCCAAAGAGGATGGGCAACCCGTGCACAAGCTCTCAACTAACACAACTTTTCCTATTATATATACCGTACTTTGTACTGGGTCTGATGGGGAAATATAACTGTAACCACAGGCAAACTATAAAGTTTTCTAAACACTATAAACAGAGGAAAATCTAGGCTATTTTGGCACTCGGGGTGAGAATTTAGAACGCTATACACACCATTATAGGATTACTAGTAAAAAGGCCCGATGCAATTGCATCGGGAGCGCGGTGAAATGAATTGTGTGTATAGAGGCGGCTGTGCGGGTCGCAGAGTATAGAGGCAGCTGTGTGGGTCACAGAGCATAGAAGCGGCTGTGTGGGTCGCAGAGTATAGAGGCGGCTGTGTGGGTCGCAGAGCATAGAGCCGGCTGTGTGGGTAGCAGAGCATAGAGGCGGCTGTGTGGGTAGCAGACCATAGAGGCGGCTGTGTGGGTAGCAGAGCATAGAGGCGGCTGTGTGGGTAGCAGAGCATAGAGGCGGCTGTGTGGGTAGCAGAGCATAGAGGCGGCTCTGTGGGTAGCAGAGCATAGAGGCGGCTCTGTGGGTAGCAGAGCATAGAGGCGGCTCTGTGGGTAGCACAGCATAGAGGTGGCTCTGTGGGTAGCACAGCACAGAGGCGGCTCTGTGGGTAGCACAGCACAGAGGCGGCTCTGTGGGTAGCAGAGCATAGAGGCGGCTCTGTGGGTAGCAGAGCATAGAGGCGGCTCTGTGGGTAGCAGAGTATAGAGGCGGCTCTGTGGGTAGCAGAGTATAGAGGCGGCTCTGTGGGTAGCAGAGTATATAGGCGGCTCTGTGAGTAGCAGAGTATAGAGGCGGGTGTGTGGGTAGCAGAGTATAGAGGCGGGTGTGTGGGTAGCAGAGTATACAGGTGGCTGTGTGGGTAGCAGAGTATACAGGCGGCTGTGTGGGCAGCAGAGTATACAGGCGGGTGTGTTGGCAGCAGAGTATACAGGTGGCTTTGTGGGTAGCAGAGTATACAGGCGGCTGTGTGGGTAGCAGAGTATACAGGCGGCTCTGTGGATAGCAGAGTATGATGTGGCGGGAGGCTGGAGGGGTGAGGAGAGCAGAGGCTGGAGGAGGGGTGAGGAGAGGTGTGGCTGGAGGAGGGGTGAGGAGAGGTGCGGCTGGAGGAGGGGTGAGGAGAGGTGTGTGTGGAGGAGAGGTGAGTAGAGGTCAGGCTGGAGGAGGGGTGAGGAGAGGTGTGGCTGGAGGAGGGTGGAGGTGGGAGGTGAGGTGAGGAGAGTGCGCTGGAGGAGGGGTGAGGAGGGTAGGTGGAGGAGGGTGAGGAGAGGTAGGGGTGAGGGGAGTAAGGTGCTGGAGGAGGGGGTGAGGTCAGGCTGGAGAGGAGGTAGGTGGGGGTGAGGAGAGGTCAGGCTGGAGGAGGGGTGAGGTCAGGCTGGAGGGAGAGGGGTGAGGTCAGGCTGGAGGAGGAGTGGTGAGGTCAGGCTGGAGGAGGGGTGAGGAGAGGTCAGGCTGGAGGAGGGGTGAGGAGAGGTCAGGCTGGAGTGGGGGTGAGGAGAGGTCAGGTTGGAGGAGGGGTGAGGAGAGGTCAGGCTGGAGGAGGGGTGAGGTCAGGCTGGAGGAGGGGTGAGAAGAGGTCAGGCTGGAGGAGTGGTGAGGAGAGGTCAGGCTGGAGGAGGGGTTAGGAGAGGTCAGGCTGGAGGAGGGGTGAGGAGAGGTCAGGCTGGAGGAGGGGTGAGGAGAGGTCAGGCTGGAGGAGGGGTGAGGTCAGGCTGGAGGAGGGGTGAGGTCAGGCTGGAGGAGGGGTGAGGTCAGGCTGGAGGAGGGGTGAGGAGAGGTCAGGCTGGAAGAGAGGTGAGGAGAGGTCAGGCTGGAGGAGGGGTGAGGTGGCTGGAGGAGGGGTGAGGTCAGGCTGGAGGAGGGGTGAGGAGAGGTCAGGCTGGAGGAGGGGTGAGGAGAGGTCAGGCTGGAGGAGGGGTGAGCAGAGGTCAGGCTGGAGGAGGGGTGAGGAGAGATGCTGCTATACTTAATGATTCTGGTGAGTGTGTGGATAGAAGGTGGGCCACCTTGGCATTTGTACTGTTCTCCACTGCAGCCCCTTCTGTATTGCAGGTGAGGGCGTTGTAAGAGTGCTCCAGTGCCCCGTCGACACCGCTTCCTCACCTCGAGCCCTCTGCGCCAGCACCAAGGCACTGGGCGGCTCTCCCGGTGGGTGGTCCCCGGCGGCTCCCGCCAACACTGGCGCCGTGGTGGCTGTCAAAGGCTCGTGGCATTGAGGCTGGGGCGCAGGGCAGGTGAGGGTGCAGAGAAGTGTTTTCGCCGGTCACCGCCATAGCTGCTCCGCTGCAGTGGTGAGGGGCGGGATCCGCCATCTTGGTTGGGTGACTTTGCCCCGGGGGTGTGCCAGAACTTCTCCGCTCCAGTGCCCCATCCACACCGCTGCCTCATCTCCAGGCTTCTGCGCCTGCAGCAAGACACTGGGTGGCTCTCCCGGAGGGTGGTCTCCGGCAGGTCCTGCCGACACCGGCGTCGCAGTGGGTGTCAAAGGCTAGTATGCATTGAGGCTGGGGCGCAGGGCAGCGTGAGACAGGTGAGGGTGCAGAGAAGTGTTATCGGCGCTGAGCGGCATAGGTGCTCCGCTGCTGTGGTGTAGGGGGCGGGATCCGCCATCTTGTTAGCGTGAGTTAGGGCCGGGGGTGTGGCAGAACTCCTCAGATAGTGATAGGGAACGTCGGTGTGAGGTAGTGCGGCTACGCGTCATCGCTCGCAGTGCCGCACAGGAGCTTGGGATTCGGCTACAACGCCCGAATTCCAAACTCCCAATTATATAAGTAGATGCTGGCTGTATCTGGGGCAAATGCCCCATCTGGTCCCCCTAGATATACCCATACTATAACTGTTCTATCAGTTTCTATATCAGTTATCAACTTATTGAATTTTTTTTTGTTATATGTTGATATTTTCTATCTATGTGGTTACATTATAATTAAATTAATCCTAGAGGAGTCTAGAATAGCTGTCAAATGTCATGCTAGATTGGCAATTAGGCATTGCATGCACCTTCCTATGGGCCTGAAGTCTTTTAGGGGCCCAACAAAATGGATGGTTTGATAGTAATAGGAATTTACAGTCAAAATGCCGGCCTACCTAAATCTGAAAACCAGCTGTAGCAATGAAGTTCCACTGTGAACATTACAGCAAGCGGGGGTGAAGTGATGTTTTGACTGTTTCGACTGTTGGGTATATTCAACAATTCACAAATAGTACAGGAGGGGCATTTGTAGCATCCCAGGAGTCCGGTTGCCACAGTGGCATTGCCTTCGTCACAAGGGGTGATGTCTTGCCTGGAAGCAAGAAAGGGTCCCCACGGTAGGTAACAACAGCATCCATCACTTTTCCTGACTTCAGGCCAGAAGGGGGAGCTCTGCACCTGGATTTAGGGGAGCTCCCCTTTAAATTCTGGTCCGGATGCGGGGTTAGTAAAGAAAGTCAGAGAGAATAGTCTGAGAGAGACGTCACGGGGACTGGAGCCACGGAGAGGTTCATCCCAGGGCAGTGGAGAGCTAGTGAAAGGGAAGAGGAGTAAAGTGAAGGAAAGCCTGGGGAGTGGAGCTGTGACCGAGCTCCGCCAGAGCAGAGCGCTAGAGACAGGACGCCGGAGTCCTTGGTTGTTCGGGTACTGAAGTCCCAGCTGCTAAATCTGGAGGACAGGAGACTGCAAGTTCCCTGTCCACACCAAACACCCAGCGGCACAGCAGCATACCAGAGCCCGGAGCCGCCACAGAGGAGCGACACCTGTAAAAGGGCTTGAGCTGCTTGCCATATGTTACCACCTATTACTAGTGTCCTGGTCTGCACCATTGACTGCCAAGTAAAGGGTAAAGGAAAATACAATCTCTGTGTTGTCCAGTCATTTTCCAAACCCTCAGTCCTGCACCCCAACATTTATTATCACTTCAATAAACTACACCGGTTGCCTTGGGGCCCCGCTCTACTTGTGTAGAGCAGAACCATCCCGGCTGCATCACCATCTGCCCCAGTGGTCCTACAGCAGCGCTGGTCACCCTAACCAGAATAACCACAGGTGGCGCCCTGAACTTATCCCTTGTACATATTTCCCTTTATTGCATGGCCAGGGTCAAAGAGCCGGTTTACTGCCACCGTGAACGACCCACTGAACCAACCGGTCCAGTTACTGAGGACCCCCGACCATGGTGGCCATCGCAACTGGCATCACAAACAGGATTTCGTAGCCTGGTATCACCGCGTTCTGTCTGCCATAATTTGTGTTAAACTGTGTGATTGCCGTCATTACCACATGGCGCATGGGAATCAGAAGGGTCGTGCTGTCGTGGGCGGAATCCGAGAAAAAGCGCAAAGCAAAACCCTGCCCCACGCTCTAACATCAGCTGACGGGAAACAGGAGGCCCCGACCCAGGAGCCTTGCTTGCTCAATTCATCCCGCCTGCGGAGCAGCAGACTGATAAGCACACACATAGAAACGCTGAACCTGGCTAAGGTTCACTAGGGGGCAGGAAGATCTCTATCCTGGACGAGGATTCCGCGGCAGGTGCAACCGCAGCTCCAATAATGCTATTATCGATGCTGTATGTCCCGCTGTCAACCTGGCTGCCTCAGTACTCTGGGGAGTCGCGCACCTTGAGTGACTTTAAGGAGAGACTGCATAGTTTATTCAAAGTGTACCCCCTGACTGAGAGCCAAAAAGTCAGCACCCTCATCGGCCAGTTAACCAGTACGGTCTGAGAGAAGTGAAATCTTGGCTGGACACTGACAAAACAACTGTGAGGCACATCCTGGCCAGGCTGAAGGCCACCTTTGACACCCGTACTGCAGCAGAGGTTAAAATGCGATTTTTCGGATGTAAACAAAGGGTGCAGAACAATGTATGGGACTATTCTTTGAACCTGCAAGAGTCGCTATGGGCCATTAAGCAGATAGACCCAGACAGCGTGCGAGTTGAGGACAGACTGCTGACCGGGCAGTTTATTAAGGGACTCCTGTCTGACGCTCACCGGACACAGGTACGCATTATGGCTCTACAAAACCTGGGCCTGGACTTTGCTCAATTTAAAGACCAGGCCATCTAGGTGTTATGAGAATCTACCCTGACGGCAGTGTACCCCTCCGGCGCCAAGCTATCACATACCACCAGGAGGCTGTGCCCTTGCCACAAGCAAGTGTGGGGAGAGATGCACAGTCCCTAGAAAATGACTTCTATGCAGATCTATGACTCCAGGTCCAGGAGTTGGCTAAAAGTGTGGCTGCACTGACAAAAACCGTGCAGACCATGCAAGTAACGTTCCAAAAGGAAAAGATCCAGTTGGCCTCCAGTGCAGATGACATCCCGTGGCGATGGCAAAGAAGAACCACACCGATAAGGGGAAGAAACAGCGATCGCTCTGACGCAACTAGACAATCGATTTGCCGCCACTGCAGCAAGGCGGGGCACTTTGAAAAAGGCTGTCCTTTAAATGATCTACCCCTGGGGCAGAGGGCCAACCCCCTGGAATAAGGCGACATGACCCATGTAGTTGGGGGGACAAGTACATCTGGGGACGGTCAGTCTTCCCAGTCGTGATTGATGGCATTCTGATGAGCGCTTTACTGGACACAGTCTTCCAGGTGACGACGATGCCATACATCCTTTACAAATAGTACTGGGCTGACTCTGATATTACTTGCTGCCCATATGATGACTTAACAATAATCGTCAGTAATGCCTTTAATACAAGTGGGATATAAGGAGATAACCATTAAGTTTAGGCGAGTAGAGCTAACAGTTCATGGTCTAATAATTGTAGATATTGATCGTTGAAAATGTAATCCAATGATGACCCTAGGTACCAATGTGATAGGGAATTGTCTTGGCGAGATTATTGTTCTATTACAACAGGTAGCCGAAACTGCCAGTTTCAGTGAACAGTGAGTCCTGCAGAAGGAGATCAGAGCCCTAATGCAGAGGCAACAGGTAGAGCTGTCTGGTGGAGAAGTCAGCAGTGTGAGGGTGAGTGATCCATTCCCCATTGCAATATCCCCAAGGAGTGAAAAGTTAATTTGGTGTCAGGCAGCAATAGGCCTAAGGGGTCAAGATTACCTGGCCCTGGTAGAACCAGTGTACTGTGATAGTATACCAACCATCCTGATGGCCAAGGGGGTAATTGATGTCCATAGGGAGAGCGTCCCAATGTGCATCTTGAATTGCGGGGACAAGGAGGTCAAACTACCCCGATATGCTTCCGTTGATAAGCTCTTCACTGTCAATAATAAGATAATAAAGGCATTGGAACCCTTGATTCTGTCTGACAACGGCCGAGGGGCAGCTGGAGGATTGGTATCAGAAGCTACATGTAGGCACTGACTCCACCCCTTCGCACTAAAAGCATGGAGTTTACTGGGTCGTACAAGAGTATGAGTGGGTCTTTAGCAAACACCCTCTAGACTTTGGGCAGGTAAAAGGGGTCCAACACCATATCCCCACTGGAGACCATCCACCCATTAAAGAGAGGTACCGACCTGTACCTCTGGCTCACTATCAATGTGCCAAGGGTATGTTGTGGGAGATGAAGGAGTCTGTGGTGATCAGAGATAGTAGTAGCACCTGGGCAGCTCCATTAGTCTTAGTTCTTAAAAAAAGAGAGGGTACAATGAAGATTTGTGTTGATTACAGGCAGGTTAACTGCATTACACATAAGGACGCATACCTGTTACTCAGAATTGAGGAATCATTAGCTGCCCTAATATCCTCTAACTATTTCTCCACTTTAGAGCTCACCAGTGGGTATTGGCAGGTTCCCGTGGCAGAAGCGGACAAGGAAAAGACCACATCTAAGACACCAATGGGCCTCTGCGAGTTCAACTGCATGCCATTCGGGCTCTGCAATGCATCGGGAATGTTCCAGCTGTTAATGGAATGCTGTCTAGGACATATAAACTTTGAAATCGTCCTGTTGTACCTGGATGACGTCATTGTCTACTCAAAGACCTATGAGAATTACCTGAAGCACCTGGCCGAGGTGTTCGAGGCCTTATCCAGCTTTGGTCTGAAAGTAAAGTCGTCCAAGTGCCACCTGTTGAAGCCCAAGGTGCAGTACTTAGGTAAGCGCTAAATGGTGTGGCACCAGACCCAGACAAAGTCACCGTGATCAGGGACTGCCCAAGACCCACTACTATCAAGGAAGTACATCAGTTCCTCGGGCTGGTAGGCTTCTACCGGAGGTTCATTAAGGGCTTCACCAAAATGGCGGCACTCATGCATTATCTCCTAGTGGGCCAACAATCCAAGAAGGCCAAGAACTTGAGTCCTCCATTTGAATGCAACAAAAGAGAAGAAGAATCCTTCATCCAGTTGAAGATGGCTTTTACTGGCGACGAGGTCCTGGCCTACCCTGACTATGGCCAACCCTTTATACTTTACATAGACGCCAGCAATGTGGGACTGGGAGCCATGCTATCCCAGGTACAAAAAGGCAGGGAGACAGTGATTGCCTGTGCCAGCAGGAAGCTTCATCCCATGGAAAGGAATCCCAAGAACTACAGTTCCTTTAAGCTGGAGTTTCTCGCCATAGTCTGGGTTGTCACAGAAAGATTCAAGCACGACCTGGCTTCAGCAAAGTTTACAATCTTCACGGATAATAATCCATTCACCCATCTAGAAATTGCAAAGCTAGGTGCTCTAGAACAGCCATGGATGGCCCAGCTGTCCAATTATGAGTTTACCATAAAATACAGAGCAGGGTATAAGTACACTAATGCTGATGCACTGTCTAGGATACCCAATTTACAGAAATAGGGGAGAAAACTCAGAAGAGCTAGAAGAAATAGAGCTACCAGCCTTTCACCACCACAGTGCGGCCCAGTACTCCCACTGAGTGAGGGACAAGTGCTCAGCCATCCAAGAGCTTTCTTTAAATCCATTGCCCCACCATGGATGGGCAGAAATGCAGGATAGCAGTCTGCCTGGTAAATTTTCTGCTGACACAAGCTGACTCACAACCTTGTCCAGATGCTCCACAAGAAACCCAACAGTTGTGGAAGGAGAAGGGCAGGCTGTTTATCTATGAGGGGAAGCTGTGCGAAGAAGCATCAATCAATTCCAGAACCCATGAACTTGTTTGGAAAATAGTGGTCCCAAAGAGGGATGCCTCGTTGGTCTTAGAAGCATACCATGATGGAGTGGGGCACTTCGGGTGGAAGAAACTGGAAATCCTGCTACGTGAACGTTTCTATTGGGTTGGCATGAGGAAAGCGATCGAGAGGTGGTGTCGCGAATGTGGTCCATGCAACCTGAGATGGAAAGACTGTGATAGCCAGAGGGCTCCCGTACAGCCAATAGTCAGAAAATAAACACTTGAACTGGTAGCCTTGGACCATGTGAAGCTAACTCCAAGCCGGTTTTGCTATGTCTACGCCCTCACCATCATTGACCATTTTTCTCGTTTCCTCGTAGTTGTGCCAGTGAAGGATCAAACGGCTAAGACAGCAACCAAAGAGTTTCAAGAACACTTTTGTCGACCACACGTTTACACTGAACAGGTGACCCGGCCTTTGAAGCAGAAGTATTTCAGGAGTTCTGTAACCTGTATGGCTGCAAGAAAATCAGGATGGCACCGTATCATCCCCAGACCAATGGGTTATGCGAGAAGATGAACCAAGTGGTATTATGTTGAGAATTCATTGGGGCTCCCTCTGGTGGTTGTTGCTGGTGATGCAGCTGACTGTATGGGCTTAACAGGTGATGGTGATTGGCAATCTGGTTCTTGGAGCATATAATGGTTGGAAGTGGATCAATCCTTGCCAGTTGTCTTTTGTTCCTGGAGAAGTTCACATCTCTCTGGTTTCTTCTGCTCTGTGGAGATCTTTGCAAGATAAGTGAATGGTTTTTTGATATTTTGTGGCACAGTTTTGTGTGCTTAAGAATCTGCTTATGTTTTGTTTTATTCTGAGATGTGGATTTGCTATCCAGTCTGTATATTTGTTTATCTGCTCTCAGATAGGAAGTTCTCTTCCTAGGAATTTTACCATTCACTACTATCTGTTATTTCCAGTTCTTCTGGCATTTGATTCATAGAAGTCTGCCGATATAGAGGTCTCTGAGTCTTAGGCTGGCTTCACACTGCAGTTTTTTCACTGATAAGTGTCCATCCAGTTTGTGTGCCAAAACTCGGAGAGGAACCAGGAGAGGAACTTGCAGAGAAAAAGTATAATTGAAAGATTGACACCTGTTCTGAGTTTTGGAGACACTCCTGGCTTTGGCACACAAACTGGATGGACACTGATCAGTCAAAAAACTGCAGTGTGAAGCCAGCCTTAGTGACTCAGGATAATTTTGTAATATCTGCTGTTGGTTGTTTTTGATAGTGTTTTATACTGACCACAATAGTATTCTATCCTGTCTTTCCTATATAGCTAGTGTGGCCTCTTTTGCTAAACCTTATACTCTGCCTGTGTTTGTTTTTCCTTCTCTTGTTTCCAAGTTAATATCTGTTGGGGAATTGCCATTCTTTTGGGGTTCTGCTCTGAGGCAAGATAGCTTTTCCTATATCCATCTTTAGGAGCAGTTAGTTCTCCGGCTGTGCAGAAGTGTCTAGGTCTGGTTAGTTAAATCCCACGGCTACTTCTAGTTGCGGTGTGTAGTCAGGGATTGTGGTCAGTAGAGTTACCAACGACTTCTACGGAATCTGAATGTTACTCCTGAGTCATCAGTTCATAACAGTATTAGACCTGTTGAAGACTTTGCCCCTTGAAGAGCGTAGCCTGTGGCCAGGGAAGTTGTCAGATCTGGTAGACATATCCTGATGAATTCTACCAACAGTACACCAGCCTACCTGATAGGGTGAGACCTGGCAACTTACCCATTGACTTAGAAATGCGAGTGCTAACACCTGAGACGACATCACCAGATGCAGACTGGGATACAGAGTGGCAGCAACAATACCGCAAGGTGCAGGAGTGTGTGGAAAGAAGTCTGTCCCAGGCCAGACAGAGACAGGCAAAGAGCTACAACCCACAAGCTCCAGCTACTTCTTTAGCACCTGGAGAACAGGTTCTTAAAAGAAAAAGGAGGATGCACAAACTAGATGATCAGTGGGAGGCTGACCCATACACCGTCTTGCCTTCGAACTTTGATAACCGCAAGGTGTGTCTCATCAGTAAAGATGGAGTAGAATCCTGAGCGGCCATCTCGAGAGACCACCTGAAGTTATGCCCTGACCAACTGAGAAACAAAGAGGTAGACCAAGACAACCCCCAGCATGAAGCAATGGTAGAGGGAAAGATCCGTACCAACCTTGGAGAATTTCCTCAGTCTTGGACACAGGTGAATCAAACAATTGTTGTACCTGTTCTGATCTTTCCCCAGATGTTAGTACCTGAAGCAGCAGAGACCGTAGAAAAACCCGAAGACCCGTCGGCTCCGGAAACAGACACCACACCCGCAGTGGATCAGGAGAATCTAACCCCTGCTAGTGGCAATTTTGTCATGCCTATGGTGAGTCTAAGGAGTCGCAGAAAGCTGCCTTGCCTACCCTTGAGACATAGGCCTACCTGTAGTACAGTCACTAGTGGGTCCACAATAGACACATTAGACCAGGCTAGGTCATCAGTAGAAACACCCGTGCTGCGAAGGCCCCAGTGCAATACCCAGGGTGAAGTCCCTGTTCGAAACCAAGACTAAAATGTAAATAAGTTAGAAATGTAAATAATCGCAGCCGCTAAGTATAATTGCCTACAGAGACTTACTGTAAGAACTTTTAAATAATCGTGAGTGTATATAGTTATTTTTTATTTATGGACAAATTGACCACAGGACTAGGTGTGGTCAGGACAATATTGTACAAAATTAATGGTTGGCCTTGAAAATAAGCCGCCAGCGTGGCCGTAAACAAGGCTCACGTACAGAGTGCCCGGTAGCCATGCTCAGTGACGATACATGAAGTGAGTTAAAGCAGTTCCCCCCAACCAAACTCCAGGTACCCAGAAAGACACAATTCCTGGATAGCGTGGCTAGGACTAAGCGCCAAAAACACAGCTTTCCTATTTTGTTGTTTTTTGTAATTTTTAACATTTTTCAGACTTTGTAAATTTTAAATTGCTATTGTTCTTTAAAATGTTTCCTCAGTCCGGGAGTACTGAATTTAACTAGGGGGGAATGTGGCACCCCAGGTGTCTGGTTGCCACAGTGGCATTGCCTCCGTCACAGGGGGTGATGTCATGCCTGGAAGCAAGAAGGGGTCCCCACGCTAGGTAACACCAGCATGCAACACTTTTCCTGACTTCAGGCCAGAAGAGGGAACTCTGCACCCGGATTCAGGGGAGCTCCCCTAAAAATTCTCATCTGGAGGTGGGGTTAGTTAAGAAAGTCAGAGAGAATAGTCTGAGAGAGACGTCCTGGGAACTGGAGCAATGGAGAGGCTCGTCCCAGGGCGGTGGAGAGCTAGTGAAAGGGAAGAGGAGTGAAGTCAAGGAAAGCCTGAGGAGTGGAGCTGTGACTGAGCTTGCCCCAGAGCAGAGCGCTAGAGACAGGATGCCAGAGTCCTTGCTTGTTCGGGTACTGAAGTCCCAGCAGCTAAATCCGGAGGACAGGAGACTGCAAATCCCCTGTCCACGCCAAACACCTGGCGGCACAGCAGCATACCAGAGCTAGGAGCCACTACAGAGGAGCGACACCTGTAAAAGGGCTTGAGCTGCCTGCCATATGAGTGAGAAACTAACTAGTGGGAAGAGGGCCGCAGCATAGCTTTAAGCAGTAGGGACCTAAGAGGACAGCACAGAAGGAGGGCCTCTGAACCCACCCAGCGAGGTGGATCCCCAATTGCTTCCAGGCTGTCCGGACCTCCGTTACCACCTATTACTAGTGTCCCGGTCCTCACCATTGACTGCCAAGTAAGAGGTAAAGGAAACTGCAATTTCTGTGTTTTCCGGTCATTTTCTGTGCCCTCAGTCCTGCACCCCAATGTGTATTCATCACTTCAATAAACTACACCGGTTGCCCTGGGGCCCCACTCTATCTGTGGGGAGCAGAACCATCCCATCTGCATCACCACCTGCCACCCTGAACGACCCACCGAACCGACCGGCCTGGTTACTGAGTTCCCCTGGCCCTGGTGGGCATCGCACACTTATGTGAACTGTGTGATTAGCCATAACGCGGAGTGGGATAAGAGTAGAGGTTACTGACAGCGATCTCTAAATGACTCTAGATCACAGTACAACATTCATGAGTAGAAGCTTGTTGAACATAGATGAGTATAATCAAGCCTACACTCGTGGTTGACATCAGCTAATTACCTTTTTTTGCAATATAATGAAGTTTGATTTACTTAATTTATATTTTGTTTAATAAAACTTAATTGGTGTATTTATTTAAATTATTTTAAAATATATTGGGAAATGATTGGCTGGATGGGCTCAAAGATTTTGACAAACTAGAAGCCTTTATAGGGTTTAATCCAGCGCTGGTCAAATGATTGGATATTTTTTTTCCAGGTTCTCCGGTTTCCTTCTTTACTCCAAAGACATACTAATTTTAGATTGGGAAACTCAATGGGTACTGATGATAATTTCTAAATAGCGCTGCAGGTTATGTTAGTGCTGTATACACAATGAATAATAAATGATAACCCCTTATGATTGAAGGACCCATATTTATGATTTTGTTTATTTAGTGTTCTTTATTATTCTAAATGTAAAAGATAGCTTAGGCCCCTTTCACATATATACTGCTACACTACAGATCTTAGTTGCTTCCTCTGTAATTAATTTTCAGAAGGAATTCTGCAGTGTTAAAACTCATCTAGACCTCCAGGATTATGCTTCTGTGATGTTCTGATTGCAGATCTGGATTGGTACAATGGCACCATCTACTGGAGCAATGAAACAGGTCATGTGCATCTTTGGAAGATAAGTAACACAACTGAGAATTCAGCCTTGTATATACCTGAGATAAGACGAGCGGGTCCGCTGACATATGATTGGATCGGACAATTCATCTACTGGGCTGACTATATGAATCCTAAGGTAAGAGGAATCTGCATATGATACTCTACTAAACTATCAAAAACATTTATACACATACACAAATTTTATGTAGATGTACAATATAGGATTTATCAGGGAATCAGCAAACTCCACATCTATCTAAATTCCACATTCTATCTATCTCTATATCTATCTATCTCTATCTATATATCTATCTATCTATCTATCTATCTATCCATCTATCTATCTGAAGGGCGCTTGTGCCCGATACGTTGCCCTATGGTACCTGTGGCCGTAAAAAAGGCATGAGATACATCTTATGACGGAGTGCTGCAGCATTTTTTCAAGTATATACAAGTGCTGGGAAGACAGCTGAGCTGATTTGCACCCACTGGACAGTGCTACTCTATTTGTTTATATCTATCTATCTATCTATCTATCTATCTATCTATCTATCTATCTATCTATCTATCTATCCCAGGCTGGACAAAGAGCATTTGATGCCCGAAATGTCGCCACAACTGGTGCCTATGCTGAAATAAACCTTGGCAAAGATTGAATTGGAGTGCTGCGGACTTTTTTCAAAAACTGTATGCATAGGAGATACCTGAAGGGGTATCTTGTTACACTTTGCACCCAGAAAAACCAGCCTAGCAGTGCTGCTTCAACTTTTTTCTTTCTATCTATCTATCTATCTATCTATCTATCTATCTATCTATCTATCTATATGTCTGTATGTATGTACATACAGTATATATGTATACACATAATCACAGTGTAAAATCTTCATTAAAGTTGAAGATGTAGCGCTTGTCCTTTATTGACAAGGTGACTTCATTTGATAGAGCCACACTATTGACTGGGCCTTGAATAAACTGGATCCGGCTTACCTTGAATCAAAATCTATCTGGAATTGAGGTGCATTTTTAGGGTAGTACTGCTACAAATCTCTTGTTTTTACATGCTCAGGCCAGTACTTTACATTACTTTTTTAAGCACTGATTTTTGAAATCCGAAATATAATAAGCATGCTTATTGTTTTTGAGATGTCTATTATCATTTTGTGATTTTTTTAACATCTTCAATTAAAAATCAGTTTATTTTTAAAGTTCCGTTAGCAAACAATGCCATATCTATGTATTTATTTTGTAATCTAAGGCTGGGGTCACACACACAGATATCTGTGCAGATATTGTTCACAGATCTCTGGTTGCAGTGAAATCATGGACACATTGCTCCATTTTGTGGCTATATATGAATGGATTGATGTGTCCATAATTTCACTGCAACAAGAGATCTGTGAACAATATCTGCACAGATATCTGTGTGTGTGACCCCAGCCTAAGGTATACTATTTCTCCTTATGAAGAGGGAAATGTCAGGTCTGGTATGCCAATATATAAGGAGACTTAAATGCCTTGCATGCTCCTCTGGGAAATTTAATATGTAAATTGCCTCTTCAAAGAAGACTTGAACTCTAGTGCCACCTATTGAAAGTAGCAATCCTAAAAGTCAATATTGACCTTTTATCGAGCCTTGCCATATAACCATGGATATAAGCCAAATCATATCCTCAATTTACAGACATGATTTTTTGGTAAATATGAGATCTGATTTGGCTAGGCAAGAGGCTTAGACTGGGGATCTATGGGGTAACATTTCTCCTTATGGAGAGTAACATACCAGTAAATTAGAATTGCTACTTCAAATTGGTGGCACCTGAATTCAAGTCCTCTTTGAAGCAATTTGCATATTTATTTTATCATGTAATGTTTTATTAGTGTTTTACAGCCTGACATTACCTTCCTACCTGTGCTTATTTAACAGACATGCAGCCAGCTATAGCATTCTAGTTTTTGTTCTAGTAGTAAGTATGACTAGACTAAGTGCTCATTCAGACGTCTGTGCCAATTGCTCTGAGCACGGACCGCTAAAGCACAGACAGTTTGTGGCTCTGCTTGCCCGAATGTTGCAGCTTCATATATTTCTATGAGGATGTCACTCTCTTGTCAGGAGATAGGCAACCAGTGCTTACCTTGTGATCCGACATTGGACCAAAATCCACGGACGTCTGAATGGGCCATATGAGGCTTTTCTCAGTAAGTCATTGGGAAATTAGTCACTCTCTGACTATTGGGCTTGTCAGTTTGCTATTATAGACGTGTATATAGAAATGTTGTGATATATCTATCATATTCCTCACAGCCTGTTCCACTCTCTGACTGCCATTACTGTCAGAAAGTTTTTCCTAATGTCTAATCTGTATCTATTCCCTTGGTTCCCAGAGAGGTTCCCTTTAACAAAAAGCCATACATAGAGTGGCTTGCAGGATGGGTCTTAGAAGACTATTTGGATGCATAAGACTGGGTTATATTATTTCGTTTGTGTTGTGTTTAGTGGTTATTACTTCTTATAGTAAAATAACTTTTCTGATCTACTGTATGTTCCATGGTGTGCATTTATTTGTCATTTTTGCTGACAGGTCAGGCTCTTTTTAATGATATTTTTATTGTCCATGTTATTGGAAATAAATGTCTAATAAAGCCAGTGCCCTTGCCAGTTTTTCCCTGTGCAATTATCCCTAAAGAGACTCATAAGTTATGCCACTCAGTTCAAGAAGTAAAGGATGAACACTCACCCTTAAAAACTGTGAATACGTCTTATAAGTAGTTGTCATATCTCCTCACATGCTTTACAATGTGTTACAAATCCTTGTCTGGGGGGTAAATATGACTTTCTTCTGTGGAGTTTGGTTTTTGGTTTCCGCCTAAGTGGTCTGCATCTCTTCTGTATGTGTCATGCCTGTAACTAAGCAGCAGGTGGCAGCAGAGAAAAGTGTCATGCCTGTAACTAAGCAGCAGGTGGCAACAGAGAAAAGTGTCATGCCTGTAACTAAGCAGCAGGTGGCAGCATCAGCAGGAAGATGAGAAGATTAGCGAAAAGGAAAGGTTTGTGATGGAGAAGCCATAGCTTTTGTCACTGGATCTTATTTCTGCTCTGAATAAAGATTATGCCAAAAGTAGATGTGTTAACTGAGAGTATGTGTGTTTATATACAGCAATTCTTGTTATTTGCAAGAGTTATCCTGTGTTCTACAGATTGTTTGCAATAGCAGCCAGTAAAGTATGTCCATCTGCAATGCAAGAAATGTGTAGTTGTCTGTTTTTGTCCTTCCTTAAAAGAGAAGAGGGCTATGTTCCCGCAATGCTTTTGGTGAGTTTTTCATGTTGCAGCATTTCTGCACTTAATTAAGTTACTTGCATTTTTTGAGTGCTTTTTTATTGCGTTTTTGCTGCTGTAGTTTTTTTTCCTGTTTATGATGTCATGTTTTTAATAAAATTGCTTTGATTTTGATACTTCCCATATTCAACTTTGACAAAACTTTATTGATTTATTTATTACTCCCCGTCTGGCCGAGAGATGTTATTGCAAGCCAATAGGGTCTGGGACTGCCTGACTCTCCCCTGAGCAGCACTGTCCAGTTGACTCTTGAGACATAACTGGCATGTAATGGGTGTACTATTACATCTTCATTTTCTACAAAATACTAAAATGCAGCATTTGCATATTGCTATATTAAAGGGAACCAACCACCCCCAATGACCCCCCCGGACTATTAATATGGCTCCCTACACCCAGCACATACATGTGCTGCAATGTTTTTTGCTAAAAAAACTGGTTTTTAAAAGTAAAGATAATGCTTTATAAAGTTTCAAACGAAGGGACGGTTGGGCGTTACATGTGGCTAAAGCCGATTTGCAGCTGCCACTCATTCTCCTCTCTCCCCTCACAGCCGTAACGGCCAGCCCTTTTTGCAGCGTCACAGCCTGGTGCACGGGCTCGCATGCCCGTGCACACGTCATCAGCTACAGCCGGGTAGCGAGTGCGCGCTCTGACTTCCACAGCCGAGCGCAGGAAGTCAGAGCGCGCGCTCGCTACCCGGCTGTAGCTGATGACGTGTGCACGGGCATGCGAGCCCGTGCACCAGGCTGTGACGCTGCAAAAAGGGCTGGCCGTTACGGCTGTGAGGGGAGAGAGGAGGATGACTGGCAGCTGCAAATCGGCTTTAGCCACATGTAAGTAACGCCCAACCGTCCCTTCGTTTGAAACTTTATAAAGCATTATCTTTACTTTTAAAAACCAGTTTTTTTAGCAAAAAACATTGCAGCACATGTATGTGCTGGGTGTAGGGAGCCATATTAATAGTCCGGGGGGTTCATTGGGGGTGGTTGGTTCCCTTTAAGTAAAATATTGCAAAGCAGTATCATTCTCTGGTGGTGGTTTAAGGAAATGTGTTTGTTTATTCTTGAAGCATTGAATGGTTGCTATGTCTTGCTGACAGTCTGTAAAACAAGCAACTTTACAGTTTACTTGTTATTTATTATTCTTTCTATTCTCAATGCAAAGAGTTTTATTGCTTTTTGCTCATTGAGCAGTTCACAGGCCACCTGTCTATCAGTGATGGCCAAACATGAGCAGTGCTTACAGGCTATTTCCAATAAAGCTTGTAAGCACCTCCTGATGTTGGCTGGATTGCTGGAGCGCAGTTTTAATTCTCGATCCGGCCAGCTTAATTCGTCCCGTGCTACTATATGAGGCAGCTTTACCTCTGCAGACTTAGAAGAGAACACAGGCCAGCACCACTGAACTGAATTATCTATCAACTAGGGGAGTAGTGTACTAATACTTCAGAAAATGAGACAACCTTTTAAAATGAATATAATATATTAATTTAAAAATTGGACAAAACAATTTTTAATAACATCAGATAACTATACTTTTCTGGCAACAGATATACAGAACATCTCTAAGGACACTTTCTTTGGAAACAGTTAAAGTTACCACATATCTAGTGAATGATTTGGCTGTGGACTCCATTAATGCTTTCTTATATTGGAGCACTCGATACACCATGGAGAGCAGCAGACTAAATGGACAGGATCATGTGATTATTCAGAATCTAACATTCTCCTCCAGTTCTCAGGTAAATGAAAATAATTTTTGTTATATTGGTCATCCGCCTATGCATCTCCTTATCCATGTACCTTTCTACTTTATTTTAAAATAGTTCTCTAGTTTCAGAATACTGATAAACTAATTGTAGCACAGATTGTCAATATCAGCTGATGGTAGCAGCCAAAACTGTCCTTCATGTGTTGTGCCATAGTTATCATAAGTTTATATACTTTGCCCACTTTAGCTGTAAATAGAGCTTCACCTCATTGAAATTGATGGGACTTTTCAAAAAGGGTCTAACATGCAACACAGCGCAACAAAAGATGTGCAATCATTTTATCTCAAGTTTCTGGCGCAAAGTAAGGCAAATGAATGTAAGACAAGTGTTTTAAACTTAAGGCTCCATAATTATTAGTCTAACGTTAGCCAAACCCTCTAATATTGGCAGGGTCGACCAACAGACTAATGTAGTGGGAGATCTGGTGATGATTTTGGGGAAGATAAGGATGTCATCAATAATGGACTACTGATCCTTTTATTCTTGGGAAGATGCTCACCGGGTAGAGGTGTCTGCAGTGGCTCTCTTGTTGAGAACACATGAGCTCAGTTAGACTGGCTTCACACTGCGGTCAGATCAGGTCAGATCAGGTCAGGTTTTGTGTTTCAAAACCAGGAGAGGAACTTGCAGAGAAAAACTATAATTGAAAGATTGACACCTGTTCTGAGTTTGGGAGGCACTCCTGGTTTTGGCACACAAAACCTGACCTGATCTGACTGCAGTGTGAAACCAGCCTTAGCGCCTCTGTGTAGGGACACATAGCTGCTGGCTGAACGATAGTCCAAACCATTGTTCAATCGACATGTATTGTGCATAGGGACCATTTGATAATAATAATTACAATTGGGTAATCTTAAAATTAGACAGATATATCAAAACTATATGAATCATTTTGAGAAATCTGGCACATTTTAAGACTAATTAGTCCAATTGATTGCTTTCATTAGACCGTTTTGTAGCATTAAAATACCGTTGACCGATAAATATTTATCAATTAGCTGTCATTTAATAAGTTGTTAACACAGGCAGAGCGGTATTCAGAAGTGCACACAACGATGTCTAATACATTACTCAGTGTGCACAGCCTCCCATTATTTTTGGCCGTGCAGAAGTGTATGCTGACAAGGATTATCTCTTTGATCTTTTATATAAATCATAATATCATTTCATCGAACACATTTGCATTTTGCTCATTCTTTGGGTAATTGTAGCCTGTTGAGTCTGCACATTTAGGCTATGTTCACTCAGGGCATTTTTCGGCTCAGATTTTGCCTTTATTTTATGTAACCTGTGTTTTTGTTTCCAAGCAAAACCTATGTGATTCTGGGAAAAGCAGTCCAAGCACATTGGTCTAATTTCATTGCAGAAAGTGTCATGAGAATGAGCATTTCAATTGTTTTCTGCGTTTTGCAGTGTTCTATGGCAAATCTGCAGCAAAAAACGTAGTAAACAAAAATGCAGCAAATCTCCTGCCAAGAATCAGGAGATATTAGAAACACCTAACATTTTGCTGCGTTTTCTCAAAAGCATAAACCAATGTGTCTGGACATAGACTTATCGTAAAATGAACATTACTAGGAATTTTAGTTAGAATATTTCGGTGTATATGAACCATTGCATGTGCATTAGACAATACTCAGTGGAGTGGCCGAGCTTTGAATGGCACAGGCTGCTTAGTGCAGGAGTGTCAGCAGAGATCGGCTTCAACTTGGCACAACAAGGTGAAAAACCACTCTGTGAAGCCCTAAATAAGTTATCTCGTGACCTGAGGACACAGTGGCTCCAATGGTGCATGGCAAGTCAGCGAGAAGGAGCTCCCCAAGGAAGGTGACTGCATATTTCTCCAGAGGCCAGGTACTGAATACAGCCTCCAAAATGGCTGCAGCTCCTCATTCCCCAGCTCATTTTTCCTGCTCATCACAATGTGGCTCACATGCTGCAGTCTCAGAAGGGGGAGGGGAAGCTCAGACAGATATTCCCCTTACACATAAAACAATGGAGGCTTTGCTAAAGTCCCTGTGGCAAGAGCTCCAAGCTGATCTGAAAGCAATGATAGCTGAGTTTAAGGCAGAGTTAAGGGGAGAATTACAGGAGATGGGCACTAGAATATATCATCTGGAGCAGAAGTTGGAAGAACTTACTAAATCTTATAATGAACTAATAGATGCTAATGAGGCTTTAGAAAAGGAGGTTTCTCAAATCCCAAACAAAACCCTGGGTTTTGAGGACAGGTCCAGAAGGAATAATATTAACATTAGAGGGATTGATGAATCTACTCCTGACAAAGACTTGCCAAGTCTTCTGCAAATGTCGGGCCCACTGGGACGGGGGTACTCGGTGCCGGACCGGTCTGCTACAGGGAAAGTCACGGGTGGTCCTGGTCTGGACCGTGTCCCGGCAATAAAAGGGAATATTTACAGTGGTTGTCAGTCGTGACGCCACCCACTAGATGCGGCCAGTGATGGGGCCGCCGCTGCTGCAGAACCTCCGGGGATGATGGGATAGCAGCTTAGGTGTAATAGTTCCAGTGGGTAGAACTGTGTTCCCCCGGGCAGTAAGGGCTAAGTCTATTGTGGAGTGTGTAGCACACTTACTTTGCAGACGCTGCAGGGATCTCTCCTCTTTGCTGGTGCTGACAGGCTGTATCCTGTATGGAGAGAATCACTTTCATGCAGAAACACAAGGGAAGCAGTTCCAGGTTTTTCCGTGTTTACTTTCAGTTCTTCAAGTCCCTTTACAGCTCAGTTACAGTTCTTACAAAGTTCAAGTACAGTTCTTAATACACGGGCACATTCTCCCTCTCCGGGTTCCCTTTGCTCCCTGCAGCCAGGCCTCTCTCTCTCCATGACCCCTCACACAGTCTCTGTTTCCTTTCCGGGCTATTAACGTTCTCAGCTTTACTTCGTATTGTGCGACACTGGACAGTATGGCGGTGAATCGGGCCTTTGTGGGTCCTTCAGTTTGTCACTGAGCTACCTGTCCTTTGGGGTAGGGACCCTAACGTGTAGCTGTGGTCCCCCGTCGGTATCTGGGAATGCCGGGTAAACTACGGTTCCCTCTAGAGCCGACACTCTACTCAGCCTAGCCTCCAGCAGTCCTCAAATGTGAGGCTCTACCAGGCTCCTTCTTTTTGCGTCTCTCGGTATAATAGTAGGGACTTCTCTGCCTGCAGTCTGGTCGTCTCGGCTGTCCTTTAGGGCCCGGGTATCACCGTCCCTCTCAGTCCTCTCACACTCCTGGTGGTACCAGCTTCGGACGGGCTTTCTCTCTCCTCCGGCTCGCACTGGCTCGGTACAGATTCTGCGCTCCTAGGCCTTACACTCACAGGACGTGTGATTTTCAGTCTTTGCCTCTCAGCCTACCTCGGCCTACTGACTCCTTCCTCCTCCCCCTTCCTATTTCTACTGTCAAGTCACCTGACTACGTGTGTGCCCAACCCACTCCTCCAACTCCACCACCCCTCAATCTCATAGAGTATCTAATCTCAGGGCTGGATGCTACCTTCTCCTACACGTGGGTTATGTTGGCTGTGAGGGTGTTGTTGTGCAACAAGTGTCCTACCTGCCTGGCTGCAGTTCCCTTTTGTGGCCTCCTGAACGCAGGGGCGCCACGCAAAGCTTCATGCACACAGTGATTTCTTTTGCAGACAGCAAGGACTTAATTGTGGATATAATATACAGGATTCCAAAACCAAAAGGCCTCAGCCCAGATTTACCATGAGATGTTATTGCCTGCATTCATTTCTATACAATAAAGGAAAAGACTGAAACTTCCAGATAACTTGGCCTACCTGAAGGTATTCCCTGACTTGTCGGCAGGTTCTTTAGCTCAGGGGAGGGAGCATATGCTGTATACTACATCCCTCAGAGAACAAGGAATAAAGTACCACTGTGGGTTCCCCACAAAATTGAAAGTCTTAAAGGACAATGCCATATTTGTCTGCACATCCCCGGAAAAAGTGAGAGATTTATTGCTAAAATGAGAGATTCAGCCTATATATCCGAATGACAAAAGCACTCCTCAGGCACAGAAAAAGAAAAAACTGGACCCAGACTGATTTACGGCATGATTGATTACCGGAGACCCATTCTCTGCTTCCTGCTTTCTACTCTTTGTCTGGTGCCTCTATGGCAATGTTGAACGCAGGCAAAGCTGCCCACAGAGTATCTTTTTTTCACTCTCTTTCAAACTATTTTTTCAATTTTTTTCTTTTTCTTTACTGTTTGGTTGATTTTGGTACTGTAAGGAGACTTGCTTTTATGCTGAAGCAAAAATTTTGGCTTGATAACCCTTCGTTTGTTTATACAAGCAAATTTGTTTCCCTCTCCGTCCTCCCCATGTCCGTCCTCCCCATGTTTGTCACTCATTTTGGAGCAATGGTTTCACATAAAGCAGTATATAGCATTAGCAATGCAAATGAAGGCTATATCTATAAATGCTAATGGTTTGAAATTGCCAGGCAAAAGATCCATCTTCTGGGAAAAAAGAAACTACTGATGTAATTTGTGTTCAACAAACACACTTGTTGGTGCAGGTCAATGCTCGGCTAAAGAACCCTCAATATCTACATTAGTTTTTTGCAAACAGCAAGACTAAAAGAGTAGAATGGCTATTTTTATAAGAGACTCCCTATTCTTTAAATGTATGACACTACTAATGATCTGGAGGGTCGTTTTATTTTTCTTGATTGTTCTTTAAACAACACTAGGTACATGATTATATCTCTATATAAAATACGCACCAGTTTTCAATGATCAGACAAACACTTCAGAGAGTTCAGGTGTTCTCCAAAGGGTTTCAAATTGTGTGGAGATTTCAACCTCGCTATGTCTGCCGTGTTAGATTGCTCAAACAGACGTACCTCTAGGGGAGAGAGGAAATCACTGGTTTCAGAATATAACTTGCATGAGATCTGTAGATATCTCCACAGCTCTGAGAGTGATTACTCCCATTTCTCCTCTAGATTTAATTTGTATAGCAAAATAGGCTATATTTTTGTGGATGACAGAATTCTAGGTTGTGCGCTTGAGGCAACGATAGGTGTGATCTTGTGGTCTGACTATGCTGATAGGGACTCTTTGCTCAAAGCTAATAGGTGGCGTTTGAATGATTTTTTACTGACCAACAAACAAAACACTGAATTAATAGAAGCCAAGTTAAAAGACTTCTATGACATAAATGATAATAACTCCACCTCAGATGAAGTAGTATGGTCAGCCCACAAGGCATACATGAGAGCTATTTTTATTAATATAGCAGCAGTAGAAAAGAAAAGAAGAGAGGCAGCAGTGTCAGACCAATTTACTTAAATTAACAATCTGGAGCAAATCAACAAGAAAAATCCCACAGTTGTCCCATAAAATGACGGATAATAGAATGAGGCTGCATGCTCTACTTTTATTCCAGTACGAAAAAGCTCTTAAAAAGTCCAGAACAATATATTATGCAATGGGAGATAGAGCAGGAAAGATTTTAGCTAGGAGAATCATAAAAAGGGAGATAAGAAATAGCATTGCATACTTGAATAAACCTGATGGGTTAAAGTCCTAAATCCGATCGACGTAGCTAAAGAATATAGGCAATTTTATTATTTACTGTACAACCTAAATGAGGATCCTCATACAGTCCAGCCTAATCCACAAGAATTTGGTAACTTCCTAGAAAAAATCTCACTCCACAAAGTATCAGCAGCTCAGCTAAGTGATCTAAATACTCCCTTATCTATCATTGAAATAGAACAAATAATCCGTTCTATTAAAAAGTCCTCTGCTCCGAGCCCAGGCAGTTTTTCTAACACCTATTATGATTGTTTCGTCAAAACTTTAGCTCCTTACCTCCTAAAAACCTTCAATTTTTGGAAATCTAGCTCTTCAATAAGCCATGAAAACCTTGAGGCATTAATCACAACCATTCCTACACCTGAGAAACCCCTGAACACTTCTGGTAATTTTAGGCCTGTCTCCTTAATAAACTGTGACCTAAAAATATTTTCCAAAATCCTTGCAGCCAGAAAAATGTCTGTCCTTCCCTCTCTGATAGCACCTGACCAGGTTGGGTTTGTTCCTGGGATACAAGTCAAGGATGGCACTAGCAGAGTAATAGATTTGTTGGAGATAATGGAGACTAATAAACTCCCTGGTGTACTGCTGTCTCTTGACGCCGTGAAGGTGTTTGCCAGAGTGAGTGCACTGGGGTTATATGGGTGAGGTTCTAGATAAGTTTGGTTTTGTGGGAGATATTAAAAAGGCTATATTGGCCCTATACTCTAATCTGAATGCGGTGGTGAGTGTGTCTCGCTTCATCTCAGACCGGATTATGATATCTAATGGCACCCGGCAGGGCTGCCATCTTTCCTTTGTTAATCGAGCTGCTGACAGAGGCTCTTAGAACTAATCCAAGCATACATGAAGTCTGTGTGTGAAATACGGATCATGTGGTTGGATTGTATGCAGATGATTTGATATTATTTCTTTTCGGCTTGGAGAGGTCCCTGGTGGGTGTCATGGACACCCTGGCTGAATTCTCAAGAATCTCATATTACAAATTAAATGCCACAAAGTCTATCATATTCCTCATAAATATTACACCTTTGGTAAAGGAGGTCTCCTTAACTGCGGGTCTCCTCCTGTGTCTCCTCAAGTCTCAATTAAGTGTCCACAAATATCCCAGAAAATGTCATTCTGTATTACGCGGTCTGCATTGTCATCTCATCTATCAATCCATCTCATATCATTCATGTATCTAATCCTATCCTGGTATGATACTGTCTGCTGAGCTGTGTATCTAATCCTATGGTATGCTATGCTACAAATTGAAAATTGTCTGACCTCCACATATCATTCATGTATCTAATCCTATCCTGTGTGATACTGCAAATTGAAAATTGTCTGACCTAATACACATCTGATTCTCACCCTGCGTGTCTTTGATCTGCACCAAATTTTTATATTTTGCTCTTCATGGTATGGGCCTGTGTTCCCTGCTGTGTAATTAGTTAAGTTGTGTCCTATTTCCTGTTAGTTAACTAACTTAGTTAGTTTCCTGTTAGTTAACTCACCCTGCCTGTTCTGTTTAACATACACCTCTCCTACCCCTCCCCTCTGGTCAGCTGAACTCATTTTCTGGACTCTTAAAGCTGCATATAAATGATACTTGGAGGTCTTCTTGACCATGGGTCTCCACCTGTGTCTCCTCAAGTGTCTCTTAAGTGTCCAGAAATATCCCAGAAATAAGCCAGAAGTAACCAGAAGGTACCAGCTATACCCATCTGCTAACTAATTTTGCTACTTCACTTTCCCAATAACACTTTAACCATGCTTACCTATGCCCTAACAGTATCTGCTTCACTAATTCTTACCCTCTTCCACTACCCCCAAACCCCATCACTCCCATCACAAATATTTATCTCACCATCGCTCTTACCTCCCCACCTGAGCTCCTCTGCTGACCTGCTCCTCAACCTCACACCTCTCCTGCAGAAACAGAAAGCAAGCCGGCCATTTTAATTCTCCCACCTGCTTGCTCTCTTTGCTTCCCCATTGATACCAACCAGTCAAGAGCCTCCAAACTCCTGTTACTTGCTTCACCCTTAGGCCTCTCTCAATGGTCCTCCACAGCCACCCACACAGATGGAAATTCATTAGACCTCATCTTCACCTGCCTCTGCTCCCTAACTAACTCCACAACCTCCCCCCTCCCCCTATCTGACCACCATTTACTTACCTTCTCATCCTTGTCCGCCTCACCTGACACCCCCCCCGGGGCCATCGGGTACTCGGAACTGGGACATCAGTTCTGCTGGGGAGTCACGGGGGTCGAGACCCTAACCCTGGTGGTGTCAATAAAAGTTCAGGGAATTGGGTTTTGGGGATGATTGTCATGATGCCACCCGTGATGTTCCGCTATGATGGCTGACACTGTGGTGCGGGACCTCTGGGGATGATGGGATTGCAGCCAGATGGTATCGCTCCCCACAGGTGAAGCGGCTCCCCAGGACAACCGGCGGAGTCTTCGGTGATAGTGGGTCAGCAAGGTCATTCTGGTGGGAAAGGGGGAGGTTGGAGTGATTTATGTGCAAGTCTTCTGCGGCCTGCGTGTCTTATCAGTCTACCGCTCAGCAGGTGGGAAATGAACAGTCTCATACATAGTTTGGAGTTCTATACTCGGTTTACTTAGCTTTTACTTTGGTGGCACTACAGACTACTGTCCTTGCACAATCTCAGTCTGGATAGTCCTCAGTGAACTGGGATAGCTTGTCCAAGACACTCCCTTTCTGTTCCTTCCTTTATGGGTTGCTCTATCTCTCAGCGTTGCCTGTCCGCCTCTCTCCTGTTCGCGCCTCTGCACACAATGCCCCAGTCCAGCAGCCATGGATCTTCTTGAGGGCGACTGGTCCAAGTCTCCTGGCCCTAGTACCTTTTCGGCGGATGTGTTGGCAGTTGGCCACAGCTCCTCTAGATCTCGAGGCCTCCAGTTCCGTGGTTGGAGCATAGAGTCTCCTCTCCTCCTTCAGGGCCGGTCTTCTGGTTCTCAACATGCCCCTCCACTTCACTCAGATTCAGGCGTACGGGTGGATCACTCACTGCTCCTGCCACTCGGGCTCTCTCTGTCTCTCTTGCTGCGTGATGTTTCCGGGACCTAGGATGAGCTCCTCACTGTTCAAGTCCTCCAGATCCTCTTCCTTTCACTACTTCCTCCCGACTGCCCTAAATAACTACCCATCCTCCACCTTTCTTCACTTTGTCCCACTGACTGACTGAGCCCTCCCCCTACTGGGTCCGCCCGCCGTCCCTGGGACCGGGTGTGTTGGATGCTTGTGTGAGTGTCTCGGATATACCATCCTGTTCCCTGAGAACAGGAATACCACACCTGTGGGATGGGTGCAGTATCCTTTTGTGACAATCAGACCACAGGGGCGCCACATTCCCCCTTAGCAAAGATTAGCACGTCCTTATGTGACTACAAGGGTCAAATAGATGTTTTCCACATAGAACTCACATTTTTATAGCTTGCATGCACAACAACAATAAAACTTGGCAAGAGTGCTTCTTCCCGGATCGGAGGCTCTTTGCTTAAATGTTACTTAATAAAAACATAGTAGCTATGATTAAGTAAAAGCATTATTAATATAAAAGTAAAAAGAAAAGTGCAAAGAGTTAGTTCAGCGAGCATCCCTCACAGCGTATCTCTATTATTGTCTGTTTCAGTGCTTCATGGGGGACCCACTTCCAAAAAACCCCCAACGTAGGTCCTGGGTAGGCGACAGGATGAGATGGACCAACATTTTTTGGCTACACAAAGTGGGTTTTTCTTTGTGGTCAACAGCTTACTTATGCACTGGCTAGTTTACTATAAAAACATTAGGTCTAAAACAAACAGGGAGCACACCGTAATGTGCCAACTATGTACAATTAGTCCCGACCATTCATTGTCCATGATCAATTCTGTCCATGATGCACCAAACACCCACACTCTTACACTATGCAGATAAACTATTTACATCCATTCTGCCATCTCTTATCACTCCCTCTTTCATGGCAGTTCTTTGGGTATCACCGCTCTTTCTCCTCCTGGTGACATTGGATGAATGTACCCTATTATGGGTGTCTGAGTACTCTGCTCTTGCACCTGGGGTAGTTCATACCTCACAGTTACAGACTCAGATGCAGCAGCTGATTCAGGGTGTACCAGGCATTTAAACACCCTTTTCACTCTGAGGGCGTACTGTCCTTGCTCTCCCTCATGCCAGGTGAAGGTGACTATGCCCCCGGGGTGTAGATCCCTATCTGGGTGGCCTTTGGGCAGGTGCTCCTCCACATCTCATCGATTTACAAAGAAGTCTGAGGCTGCACCCGATTCCCTTATGAACCCCCATCCCCTCCGAAGGTCAAAGGTTGTCACGGTACCCTGGCTCCATAGACTTCTATCAGTGGACCGGGCTTTATGAGCCTCTGCCTTTGCTTTCATATTCTGCTCCTCCAAGGCCCTTTGCTGAGCTCTCTGTTCCTCCTCCTCCCTTCGTGGTCAGATCCTTTCGCTTTTGCTGTCTGCCACACCTGGGGTGGAGCAATCCAGTCTTTTGGGCAGTCTTTCTGGCTCTCAGAGGACGAAGGGTGTGTAGGCAATTTTTCCCACTCTGTGCTAGCCCAGCCCATGATGGAGGACTATGGCACGCCCCCAGTTAGCACATGGATTCACTTTGTTGCGGCCGCCATTATTCCATTCTCAACAGTACAGTCGTTTCAATGCAGTCCTGCAGATGCACAGGACCTGGTGACACTGGGTCGGTTCATCCTGTTCGTGACACCAAGTTGACATGCCCCCCCATGGCCATGGGGTACTTGGAACCGGGACAACAGTTCTGCTGGGGATTCACGGGTGTTGGGACCCGGCTCTGTATTCCTGGTGGTGTCAATAAAAGTTCAGGGAATTGGGTTTTGGGGATGATTATCGTGACGCAACCCGTGGTGTGTGGCTATTGATGGCAGAAGCTGAGGTGCGGGACTTCTGGGGATGATGGGATTGCAGCTAGATGGTATCGCTCCCCACGGGTGGAGTGGTTGCCCAGGACAACCTGTGGAGTCTTTAGTGATAGAGGGCCAGCAGGGTCATTCTGGCGGGAAAGTGGAGTTGGAGTGATTCACGTGCAAGTTTTCTGCAGCCTGTACGTCTTATCAGTCTAACGCTCCACAGGCGGGTCATTAACACACAGTTTAGAATTCTATAACCGGTTTACTTAGCTTTTACTTTGGTGGCACTACAGGGTATTGTCCTTGCACAATCTCAGTCTAGATAGTTCTCAGTGAACCAGGATAGCTCCTCCAAGACACCTCCTTTATGTTCCTTCCTTTACGGGTTGCTCTCTCAGCACTGCCTGTCCACATCTCTCCTGCTCGCGCCTCTGTACACATTGCCCCAATCCAGCAGCCACAAGTCTTTTCGGGCGACCGGTACCAAGTCCTCTGACCCTAGTATGGCTACCTTTTCGGCGGATGAGTTGGGAGTTGGCCACAGCTCCTCTAGATCTCGTGGCCTCTGGTTCCGTGGTTGGAGCATAGAGTCTCCTCGCCACCTTCAGAGCTGGTCCCCTGGTTCTCAACCTGCCCCTCCGCTTCACTCAGATTCGGGCACACTGGTGGATCGCTCACCGCCCATGCCCCTATGGCTCTCTCTGTCCCTCTTGAAGTCTGCTGTCCCCAGTACCCAGGATGAGCTCCTCGCTGCTCAAGTCCTCTGGATCCTCCTCCTTTCACTACTTACTCCTGATTGCCCCAACTAACTTCCCACCCTCCACCTTTCTTCCCTCCATCCCACTGATTGAGCCCTCCCCCTATCGGGTCCACACGCCGTTCCTAGGACTGCGTGTGTTAGATGCATGTGTGGATGTCTCGGACTTACCACAGAGGTGTATCTAGGTTTTTTGGCACCCGGGGCAAGAGTTCAATAATCCATATGCGATTTTTATACTTACAGGCCCAGTGACTGCTGAAACCAGCAAGAGCTGTTTCTGACAGTGAGTATATTACACGTTGTTAGGAGTGGGCTAAGATGCATTTGTGTTCCCTTGCATTTTTTAAAAGTACCCTGCAAACGCAACATATTGCATTTTTGTGCATCTGAAGATGCTTAGTATATACGCAAGCATCCTGAAACACACAAATAATGCATGCAACTCAATAGAGCCGCACTGCCATATGGGTGGCATCCCAGTCAAACGCAGCATCTGGGCGTCCAGATCTCTCTCTCTCCTCTCCTCTCTTCTCGCTGCTCCAGTCTCCTCAGCATCTACTCTGCCGCTCTGCATGTCTCAGTACAGCGGCGCTCAGTGATGACATTATCGTGCCCCGTCGTGCTGAGCTGCAGAGGGCAGACAGCGGCGACTTGGACTCTGGAGAAGAATGCTCCCGGCAATGGCAGCCGGGACTATAGGAGTGGGAGCGGCTTCCGTGGGGGGCTACCACTGGTACACATACCTCGTATGAACGTGGCTCCACTCCGTATACATCATACAGACACAGCTCTGTTCCGTACGTTCCGTACACATGCGGCTCCCCTCCGTACACCTCATACAGACACAGCTCCGCTCCATATGCCCACGGCTCCGCTACGTATACCTCATATGCACGTGGCTCTGACCCACCCCAGGGCCGTGGGGTACCCGGTTCTGGGCATTGATTAACGGGGGATGTCACGGGCAGCCTGTGCCCGGTCCCGTGGCCCTGGCAGTTGCTGAAAAAGGGGTTAAAAATAAAAAGGAAAGGATTTGTGATGCCACCTACGATATCGGGTAATGATACCAGTGCTGCTTTCAGACCTCAGGGGATGGTGATGCTGCAGACAGATGATAACGCTCCCCGTAGGTGGAGCAGGGTCCCCGGGGCAGTGATGTAGAATAGGGATTTTGCACAGGGAGGCAGCTCTCCACACAGCCTTGTCCCTGGTGCTGCAGGAGAAGGTGGCTCATCAGGTGGCGATGCTGGCAGGAAGTCTATGTCAAGGGCATGATCAGGGGCCGTAATAACAGACGCACACACGCTGGCAGTTGTTTCCATACCTTTTACTGATGGTGTTGCAAGGTAATGTCAAGGGTACACTCCAGGTGGTCAGGAGACACTTCAGTATTTCCACACCCAATAAGTTGTGAAGCCTCCTTTTTCTGTGTGTGTGTACTTAAGTCCTGGCCTGTCTGAAACCTGCCCTGAACTCTCCTATGTCCCTCACTTGTATAGTAGGCTGTGAGAACTTTCTGTGGGGCACTGCTACGCCTCCGGGGTCCCTGGCTCTGTTAGTAGCTGTGCTCCAAGTGTCACCAGGAGACTGAAGTCTCCCTGGTCCTCTGGTATTCTCTGCTGGGCTAAAATGGACCCTTGCAGACTCAGAATTCGGAGTCCGGGTTGCTTCCTGGGGTGAACCGGTGTGAGGGAAATCCCCTCCTTCACATGGAATAGGTAACATTCCAGTTTTTTGATCAGAATAATGCAAAATAACTCACCTGGACTGGAGGTAGACTAACTCTCAGTAAAAGTAAAATTCTTTTTGTAAGAAATACATTTTCTTACCATTTTTTATGCTGCAGCCATTTCTCTTTTCCTGGAGAAGCCATCCTCCCTCTAGATCCGGATGATATAATGCGGTCTGATTGTTTCCGGTTCGAAGGACCATTTGTGAGGGAAATCTCCTCCTTCTATGCCGTGCGAACTCCAAATTAATGTGTTCATTGAGCGCTCATGGAGAGTCAATAAAGCACAACAATGTCTCTGGTTGTACTCAATGACTTCTGTCTTTATTAGCCTATGCTAGCACTTAACTAGTGCTACAAAGAGAGGGTTTGGCTTCAATCCATTAGCCAATAAAAACAGTAGGGGTGTGAACAGTAATGTGACCTTCCCACGCCCACTCAGTGTTATGAGTCACTGTGACATCAGAGACTCCAACTATGACATACAAAATGGATGCTACACAAAATGGTGGATTCTATTCTCTGCCCCCACTCTGTCTCTGGTACGCCTTGACTCCGACCCTCACTCCTGGGTTCCTTACACTGGTTAGGCTCCCTCACTGGCACGGGCCTGGCGTGGCACCATTCATCAGGATGTCTTCACTGTACAGCTCAGTACTGCACTGCCTAACTCCTCCCCGGGCCTGAATTTATAGTGGACCTTGCCTGAAGGCGGCAAGTAGAGCTCCCCGCTCCATACACCTCGTACACACTCGGCCCCACTCCATACACCCCATACACACGTGGCACTGCTACATCCACACTGTAAATCCCTCTCAATCCCACACATTAATTTCACCTCATCCAGCACCATGACCTCGGGCACTGCAGCAAGAAGCCCGGCAGCGCCCCCCTGCCTGCTGCACACGGGGCAGATGCCCCACCAGCTTCCCCCAGATATGGCCCTGACTTACCATCCCGTTCCCTGAGAACAGGAATACCACACCCATGGGATGGGTGCAGTACCCCTTTGTGGCGACCAGACCGCAGGGGCATCACACACCTGCCACCCATGTCAACCAACCCATGTCCCCTGAAATCAAATTTCCCCTTACATGCGATATCCTCATTGATTTCTTATTGGAATAATCTTGATATAACACTGACAAAATCCCTATTTAAATACATTTCTGTAAAAGCGATTGAGGTACACATCTCTGGGTTGTCTCTAGACCTGTGGGTGAAACCAGGTGTAAGCACACTTGACAAACTCATAGATTGCCCTGTAATCCCTTCCTTTGCAGATTTGTCCCAACTTTACAAGGTTCCCAAAATGTGCTTTTAGCAGTACCTCCAAATTCGTCATTTTATCCAATTGTGCATATTTCTAGCTTGGTGGAGCCCTGACCCATCAGACATGATGCAGAAATACTTTAAAGTAGAATACCGAAAAGAGCATGTATTGTCTCTGTTCTACAGGACCCTTAATTCGGCAGCAGAGTTGGTCAAACTCCCTTATATAACTATCTGGGCACCCTCTTTCTCATCCACCCCCGAACACAGTTGGACTGCGGCCATATTTACTCAAAGGCACTCCTCCTGCATTAATCATCTAGAACAACTAAAGAAAATACATATGAACTGGTATCTGACCCCTTATAAAATTTTAAAATTTAACAAATCATATTCCCCATTATGATGGTAAGGATGTGGTAAAAAAGGGGATCTTGGTCATGTGTGGTGGTGGTGCCCCAAGATAGGAGAATTCTGGAATCGAGTGGTAGACTTAATCAGGACCTTGATAGGTTTCTCTTTAATTCTAGAGGGGTCCTTGGCAGTCTTAAATATTTGTTTGGACCTTCTGCCTCCAAACTTAGTTCCAGTGATAACCCATGTTTTGATAGCGGCCCGTCAGCTTGGTAAGGCACTGGAGGGAAGCTTCTACCCCACACAGGAGGAACTCATTGGTAGGATAAATTCCCATTATCTACATGAACGTTGTTTGGTTCACTCGATAACGAAAAAAAACGGTTCAGTCGTCAGTGGGATATTTGGGAGACTTCTGGATTAGCGATATCTCACACTTAGGGTGGTTTTAATATTTTTCCTGGTTGGTTCTGGTCTTCTCATAATTAGATTGGTATACAGAAATGTTTAAAACAAAGCGCCTAAAGCTTATCCCCCATCTCCCCCACTATCCACTAATTTACCTTTTGTGTCCAACCTGGGCTTCTGTGTGGTCCTTTCTTTCCCACCACTCGTATAATATTCAGTTTGGAATTGGTTTACACTGGTGGTGATTATTTGGACATGACTGTTGTATTGATATAATTATGTAAACAAGTTACATCTGTTGTTATAAGATTTATTTGAATAAAAAGTGTAATGTTTAAAAAAATAAATGTAAAAATATAAAAAAAACAGTACTGATAAATCTGAAACAATATGATTGCGCCAGTTGTACGTCGGGCGCATTTGTGGTAACTGTGCACCATTTTATATTATAATATGCTGACTTGACTAATCATTATCTACACTTGTAGATCATTTTAATCAATATATTTATTTTACATACACTTATATTATTTTTTTAAGTAGTCATACACACATAGTGATCTTACACTTTTGTATTCTCATATATTTATGTACTCACATGCATTTATTTATGTGTATCATTATATATTTATATTGATTTGTGTATTATCTGAGCTCTAACGGTTCTCATACATTGATTGCTGCATATTTTTCTTTATAGGCAGCCTTGTTCTGTGTATTTTTGATACTTACCTTTAAAACTGTTTTTAAATGTAATAACTACGTTTCTTAAGTATATGAATGATACATTTTTTTTAAAAATTATATTGGTGTAGTCAATCTTGTCAACCAGTTCAAACTGCATAGGTGTTTATATGTTTTATTCCTGGTGGCTCTGTGGTTTTCTGGCAACCACATACATAGGTTTTTCTTTTCAGTCTAATTAATAGTTTCAAATATCAAAATAACAAATTTGGTGCAATCACATTATTGAAGGTGTAAATGTGAGTTTCATAGTAACCTACAGGAGTTTTCTGTGTATTGATATTAATGGAATATTAATATAATATAATGCTCCTGTCTGATAGGAGAAGCCTCAACCTCTCGGCCATCAAACAATGCTTAGAAAATCTTTTAGTGTCTGAGCTTTAGAGCCTCCTTGTACAAGACATTCGTGTATGTCCAAGTGGTCAGACTATATAATATTAACACAATACCACATGGATCAATGTCTATGACATGCTTTAGCAAGTAGGAACGTCTACTTACATAATCGTGAGGTCCCATCCGTCATCCACTTCCAGTATCCCGATGCCTTCATATCACATGCTGGCAGCAGCCATATTTGCACACCCAAATTATGGTGGGGTGTATACCCGCTGGCGGTAATGACCCTTTGCAGAATACTGCCAGCAATGCCATCGACCCCCCCCCCCAACTGACACCTGCAACCGATGCCAGGAACCACTGCCAACAGGGGGAGCACAGAGAGCACACTGGCGATACAGAGAGGGCACAGGGGGGGCAGAGAGAGTGCACTGGTGGGCAGTGAAAGATTGCACAGAAGGGCAGAGAGAGTGCATGGGACAGAGAGAGGGCACAGGGGGGCAGAGAGAACACACGGGGGGGCAGAGAGAGCACACTGGTGAGAGACTGATGGGTGTGCAAATATGGCACCCACTGGCAGTACTGGCAAATTGTGTAGTACCACCAGCGGTGCCACAGCCGGGAGGCAGAGAGAGCGCACAGGGGTAGGGGCGAGCACACAGTGGGAAGGGTAAGCGCACAGAGGGAGGGGTGAGTGCACATAGGAGAGACAGAGCGCATAGGGGGGAGATAGCTTAAAGGAGGGAGCACAGAGGGGAGAAGACAGCACAGAGGGAGAGAAACCACATACAGGGGAAAGAACTCAGAGGGGATAACACTGCACAGAGGGAGAGAGACTGCATTCAGTTGGGAGACCACACAGGTGGAGACAGCTTAAAGGAGAAAGCACATGACAGGAGATAATAGCACAAAGGGGAGAAGACAGCACACAAAGGGGAGAGCGTACAGGGGAAAGAGAGAGAGCGCACCAGGGGCTAGATAGGTCAAAGAGAGGACAGAGGGGGGAAGACAGCTGAAATGTATTTCTAATATTAAGTTCAACACTGTTAATATAAATGATCTGTAGTAACACAGTTTGGCCACTGGAGGTCATCAGTGGACACGAGTAGAAAGATCTGGAACCAGGAAGTAATTTTTAGTCAGTTTCCTGAGGTAAATTGACTGAGACAGATGCCTGTGGAGATCCTACACAGAAAGAAGACGTGTCGGCTGTTCTGAGGGGCTCGTGGATCTATGGAAGGATGCGCCTGGCTTGAACAGTGTTAGAATTATTCAAGGACTTGATCTACACCGTGGACTGGAAGATAAGCCGTGTTCTGTGAGTACATAAGATTGACCGGTCAATATATAAGGATAGTCAGACAGGGTGAGTTAGCCAGAAACTGCAAAGGACTATTTTGTGTGTACTCATGAGGAGAGGCCGACCAGGCTTGATCTATACAAGATATTAAATATTGAGACTTGCACGAGTGGGCGATGCAAAGAGAAGCCGATTGTGGATGACACTGTAGAACTGAGAGAATTATCACCATCCCTGTTATACTGGGTTGTGCTCAGTGTGAGGAAGATCTTATACCTCAGTGGCTGATTGTTAGGGTGAAATGACAGACACCCTGCAAACTGTTTGTACAATACTAAGTTAAAGGGTTTTCACCTCATGCAGGAGGCAAAACTGCATTTGCTGTAAATAGGTTGTGGGATAGATTTATATAAGGGAATCAGGGATCCCGAAATATTTTGTACATAGCATGGGAGGGGGGTGTAAGATTATATCCTGAGGGGAACATGTGCCGCGGCTGCAGTAAGAGCCTGGGTAGACCCTGTACGGAGTAAGCGTGGGGTTGGTTTAGTCTGGGATAGTTGTGCTCCCTCTCTGCAAAACAGGTACATGAGTTCCCTCAGGCTGCATAAATTCTACACTGTGATCGGGCTGTTGGGGCCCATATCGTTTTTGCAAAGTTTGAATTTGTTATCCTTTTGAAACCATTAAAAAGAGTTAATTTACCACTATTTTTGGAGTCCGTGTCATTCATAGCACAGTATCGCTCACCCACAAACGACTGGCGTCTCGGTCATTAACACCTGCACTAGGGATGGGCGAATCTACTCGCTAGGATTCGTTACTCGGCGAGTAGTAAGGGACTCGCAGGACTCTGTACTCTGCGAGTTTCCCAGTGATTACTCGCGAGTCTAATGCAAATCAATATCAATCCTAGTTTTGTCAGAAACGCTGACAAAACTATGATTGCCATTGTTTGCATTAGACTCGCGAGTAATCACTGGCTACTGTGCCAGTGATAGCAGGGAAACTCGCAGATAACTGCTGTTTCTTTGCGAGCCAGTCCAGCTGTCTTCTCTGTGCAGCTCCAGGGTCCTAGAGCCCGCCTGCTCACAGACATGATGTAGCAGTGCTGAGATTGTTCTCAGTCTGCTCATTCCCTGTGTACAGACATGAATGTCTGTGCACAGAGATGATGTAGCAGTGCTGAGATTGTTCTCAGTCTGCTCATTCCCTGTGTACAGACATGAATGTCCGTGCACAGAGATGATGTAGCAGTGCTGAGATTGTTCTCAGTCTGCTCATTCCCTGTGTACAGACATGAATGTCCGTGCACAGAGATGATGTAGCAGTGCTGAGATTGTTCTCAGTCTGCTCATTCCCTGTGTACAGACATGAATGTCCGTGCACAGAGATGATGTAGCAGTGCTGAGATTGTTCTCAGTCTGCTCATTCCCTGTGTACAGACATGAATGTCCGTGCACAGAGATGATGTAGCAGAGCTGAGATTGTTCTCAGTCTGCTCATTCCCTGTGTACAGACATGAATGTCCGTGCACAGAGATGATGTAGCAGTGCTGAGATTGTTCTCAGTCTGCTCATTCCCTGTGTACAGACATGAATGTCCGTGCACAGAGATGATGTAGCAGTGCTGAGATTGTTCTCAGTCTGCTCATTCCCTGTGTACAGACATGAATGTCCGTGCACAGAGATGATGTAGCAGAGCTGAGATTGTTCTCAGTCTGCTTATTCCCTGTGCATAGACATCTATATTTATGCACAGGGGATGTAGCAGAGAGGACATCGCGTTTTGGACTGCGTCGGACGGA
This sequence comes from Allobates femoralis, assembly GCA_033576535.1. Classification (NCBI taxonomy): domain Eukaryota; kingdom Metazoa; phylum Chordata; class Amphibia; order Anura; family Aromobatidae; genus Allobates; species Allobates femoralis. Next base: position 329,299,700 of record JARQOC010000001.1, on the reverse strand, counting down.
AGAGGATTTTTTTAATTAAAGATGGAGTCCCTAATGGCTTTTTTTTTTATTTCTAATAAAAAATTTTCCTTGTGTTGTGTTTTTTTTAAAACAATTTAATAGAAATTCATGGCGGTCATGTCTAATATTGGCGTGACCGCCATAAATTTCGGGCTTAGGGCCAGCTGATAATACAAAGCTGGCCCTAACCTCGTTATTACCCAGCGTGCCACCGCTACCATGGCCGCTGGAAGAGCGGGGTTCAGCGCCAGAGGATGGCGCTTCAATGAACGCGCCATCTTCTGGGGCGGCTGCGGGCTGCAATTTGCAGCGGGGGGTGCCCAGAAAGCTTGGGCATCCCTGCGCTGCAGATTCCAGCCCCCAGCTGCTTAGCTGTACCTGGCTAGACATAGAAATTGCGCGGAGCCCCACGCATTTTTTTTTAATTATTTCATGAATTTCAGAGTCAGAGTCTCAGAGTCAGAGTCTCAGAGTCAGAATCTCAGAATTTCATGAAATAATTAAAAAAAAATGCGTGGGGCTCCGCGCAATTTCTATGTCTAGCCAGGTACAGCTAAGCAGCTGGGGGCTGGAATTCGCAGCGAAGGGATGCCCAAGCTTTCTGGGCACCCCCCGCTGCAAATTGCAGCCCGCAGCCGCCCCAGAAGATGGCGCGTTCATTGAAGCGCCATCCTCTGGCGCTGAACCCCGCTCTTCCAGCGGCCCTGGTGGCGGTGGCACGCTGGGTAATAAAGAGGTTAGGGCCAGCTTTGTATTATCAGCTGGCCCTAAGCCCGAAATTTATGGCGGTCACGCCAATATTAGACATGACCGCCATGAATTTCTATTAAATTGTTTTAAAAAAAACACAACACAAGGAAAATTTTTTATTAGAAATAAAAAAAAAAGCCATTAGGGACTCCATCTTTAATTAAAAAAATCCTCTTCTGTCCGACGCAGTCCAAAACGCGATGTCCTCTCTGCTACATCCCTTGTGCATAAATATAGATGTCTATGCACAGGGAATAAGCAGACTGAGAACAATCTCAGCTCTGCTACATCATCTCTGTGCACAGACATTCATGTCTGTACACAGGGAATGAGCAGACTGAGAACAATTTCAGCACTGCTACATCAGGCAGCAGGCAGGCTCTAGGACCCTGGAGCTGGCAGCCAGAACACAGAGAAGACAGGATCTTATCTGTGCGAGTCAGCAATTACTTACAAAGTAAACTAGCAATGCAAATAAATGACAAAACTAGGATTGCTTCAGGCTGAAGCTTCCGAGACACATCTGCGATTTGTAAATCTCACACTACTCGCTATTACTCGCTTCCCCATTCATTAACATTGGACTCGCTAGACTCGCAACGAGTAGCGAGTCCTGGGCTCGGACTCGCTAGAGTCAAGCGATTCCGAGTAATTTAGGATTCGCCCATCACTAACCTGCACCCAGCCCCACAGAACTCACATCTCGTGTGATGTCACCGCCTTCCAATAGCATTTTGCCCCCAACTAGTCTTTCATAAACTATTAACAAAAATGCAAAACATGTATCATTCACTTCTATGGTCAATATATGGAATAAGAATGAACAATTCATATAATAGTACCTTAAAGTGAAATTGTCCTCAGACTATAGTGACTAGAGGCCTAAATAAGTAAGTCTGTTAATGTGGCAGCTACCCTGTCCTCATACTGTGCTGCTGTTAGACAGGGCAGCTTAGAAGGATAACAGATCTACTTTCATTTATGTTCATGTATGTTTTTTTCTTCCTATAATACAATATTCTGTTTTATGTATATTATATAGGTGATGGCGCTGACATTAAATGTCAATGATGGACAGATTTACTGGCTTGTAAGGAATGGGCTGCAAATTAATATGTACCACGCAAACACACGCAAAGAAGGGTAAGAGAAGGAAGGAAAGACAAGGAAAATAGAAGTCTATATATGTGGGTAAGGCTGGGGTCACACACACAGATATCTGTGCAGATATTGTTCACAGATCTCTGGTTGCAGTGAAATCATGGACACATTGCTCCATTTGTACACAGCCACAAAATGGAACCATGTGTCCATGATTTCACTGCAACCAGAGATCTGTGAACAATATCTGCACAAATATCTGTGTGTGTGACCCCAGCCTAAGCTTCTTGATCAGTAGCTCCAGTTTTGATTCTTTTTTTTAATGTTTTTTAGAACTTTTGACGTAAAGGTTACAGAATATGCATCATGGGGTTATGCAGAAATTTCCCAGCATGCTTTAATGTCCCATTGTAATCGACTCTTTTGGATAAATGGGCAGAAATACATTACTGTGCAAGAGGTCAACCAAAGCTCTTCTACATCTATATCCCAACCTGCAGAGTTCACAGGATTCATATTGGCACTAACTGGTCTTAAACCGTTACCAGGTAAGAGAAGACAATCCATGGGGAATTTATTTGAATTAGAAATGAGTTCATATATACAAAGAGGAAAGTGTACCATGTAATGACATTCAATTATCAATCGTAAAAGTGACCATACACATTCTAATAATAGCAGCCAAACCCACCATTTTTGGCCATTTACCTAATGTGCATAATACTAACTTTCCCACAATGGATTTAAACATGACAGATCCTTTTATTTTAAATCCAGAGAAGCTTCTGCCAGATGTGGCTCTAAGCGGCTTTTTCCCCATTTCCTATCTAAGGCCCCTTCACTCGTCAGTGTAAAAAATATTACGTGTGACATGGTCATTTTGACTATGAATGCCACAAATACTGGAAACACATACATGTGAATGGGGCCTAAAAACACGTGTAATTAGCCAAACTGAGGGTGCATGTGTACTGGGGAGTAATAGCTATCAGCTGAACAAGTTCATAGTCAATTGCAGTCTAAATGTACTGTATATGACAATGTACATTGAACAAAAATATAAACGCATCACTTTTGTTTTTGCTCCCATTTTTCATGAGCTGAACTCAATATACACAAAACACCTTTTTTTCTCAAATATTGTTGACAAATTTGTCCAAACTATGATAGTGAGCACTTCTCCTTTGCAGAGATAATCCACCTACCTCACATATGTGGCACATGAAAATGATGGTACACAGCATGATTATTACACAGGTGTGCCTTAGCCTTGCCACAATAAAAGACCTACCGTATTTAAAATGTGAAGTTTTACAGCATAGGGGTTACGGGGGTGGTCAGAAAACCAGCTAGTATCTGGTGTGACCAACCTATGTCAGTCTGCCATCTGCCCTGTACAGTGAAAACCTGGGATTCATCTGTGAAGAGAACTCTTCTAAACATGCCATATGCCATCAAATGTGTTCATTTGCCCACTCATGTCTGTTACAATGATGAAGCGCAGTCAGGTGGAAGCCTCTATGAGGATGACAAGCATGCAGATGAGCTTCCCTGAGATGGTTTCAAACAGTTTGTGCAGCAGCTGTCCGGGTGGCTGGTCTCAGACGATCTTGGAGGTAAAGATGCTGAATGTGGAGGCTCTGGGCTCATGTGGTTACATGTGGTCTACGGTTGTGAGGCCAGTTGGATGTGCTGCCAAATTCCCTGAAACGCTGTTGAAGATGGATTATGATAGAGAAATGAACATTCAATTCACAGGCAACAACTCTGATGGACATTTTGCAGTTAGCATACCAATTGCACGCTACCTTAAAACTTGTGACATCTGTGGCATTGTGCTGTGTGATAAAACGGCACATTTTAGAGAGACCTTTTATTTTGGCCAGCCAAAGGCACACCTGTGCAATAACCAAGCTGTCTAATCAGCATCTTGATATGCCACACCTGTGAGATGGATAATCCAACCAGCAAAGGAGAAATTCTCAATAAGGCCAGAATCACACTGGTGATATGCTAATGACACTTGGCTCAGGCTCTACTGCGGGCATGAGCTGAGTGTAATTCTACTAAGCTGTGATCAGATCACAACTGTGGTGGAGGAGAGATTAATCTCCATCTCCTCCACTGGCAGGCTCGGCATATATTGCACTACACTCGGATGACATCAGAGTGCAGTGTGATGCTTCACATGCACCTATAGACTCGTATGGGTGCGAATGATCCGAGGCTCACAGACCACTGCAGCATGCTGGCATTTTTTCCTCACCCTGAACAGGGCTGAGGAAAAACTTGCAGGTCTGAGTTGCCCAATTGCCTAACATTAGATTTAATCGCATTGCACTCATGCGAGTCACAGACCAGTGTGGCTCTGGCCTAGAGCACATTGAGACAAATTTATGAACATATTTTGAGAGAAAAACACTTTTTGTGGAAAAAATCTTTGATCTTTAAATTATAATAAATGGGATTAAAATAAAAGTAATTTGTTTATATACAGGTTCAGTAAATGTTGTAAATCATAAATACATTTATAAGGAGTAGATGGATATCGATGTCTGTAAGGCGCTGTGGAATTAATGCCACTACATAAGTGTGTAATATAGATAAACAAATACATTCAAGAGTAATGTAAGGTATGCTCATGGACATGCATATTCTGTTTATGTCCACATTATAACAGACAGCACACAGACCAGTCGTAACCTATGTGTTAGTGCATTTGGGTTTCTTTTCAGATGGCCTTCAGTTTACGGACCCAGTAGTATGTGCAGCTCCCGCACCTGTCTGCTATGCAGACAAAAAATGTCGCTGAGTACAAAGTGGCAAATGTGACTGGTCTGCAGAGTTCAGCTTATTTTGAACTCAAAGCAAAAGTAAATTTAATTTTACATCCCCATCTATTTGATACTATAAACGAAGATATCTTCTATTATACATGTATTAAAAATTCCCTACCATTCCCTAACTATCTGATGACTACTTGTTCGAGAATCCAAGTGCATGCTAAGATACTGAAATGAAACATCATTAGGGGCAGAGGTTGCGGCAGTGACCTCAGCCTCTGCCCCCTCCCTGAAACTAAGCAAGTATATTAGAAGTTTACATTATAGCATCAAATCGATAGGGATGTGATATGAATTTCGGTCCCACCCTTTATATAGTAACCTTTTTTTTTTTCAAAAATCAATAGTAAATGAGGGAAAATTCTTTACCTAAATGACCAATTTTTTTATTTTCAGGCAATCTCTCACATGTCCCCGATGTCACACCTGCCATCATATTAAGTACTTCTTTTGAAATAAGAGGAAATTATTCTGATTTTGACATTCAATGGACTAAGCCATCTAATACTGAATACGGGACAATATTTTATTGTGTGGAGTCCATAGTGCTACAGGAGCTGGTATATTGCTAAGATCACAGGTTTTACTTACAAAATATATTTTCCTAAAGGGTATTCCCATCTTATGTACAATCAGTGGTGTAACTTGAATCTCTTGGACCCTTGATTAATGCTATTCTTTAATAGCATTATTCTTTTTCTATAGGCCAAAGGGACTTTCGGGGCCCCCAAGGCTCCAGGGCCAGGGTGCGATTGCAACCCCTGCACCTATTGTAGTCACAACCCTGTTTACAAGTTATGCCATAAAAGTCTCATAGTTATGAGTTCCATGTTTAGGATCTCTACCTTTAACAATCAGGATAATGGAAGTCCCTATATTGGGAAATGGTTATATTGCTTTAAGTAGTATTAATCTGAAATGCCACAGCTTTACATTTAACGGGATTGTGTCAACATGAACAAAAGTTCATTTTCTGATAAGTGTATTTTTAATTTTTTTTTTATTTTTGTTTTCCATTTCTCAATCTTTATTAAAAGATAACTCATACTTCCTGTTTCCTCAGAAAATTTACAAAGACATTTGCAGTATTAGACTGAGGCTAGGGTCACACATGCGGCAGGAATTAAAAATCCTGATCCGGTTTTGAGCTGTCAAAAAGCTCAAAACCGGATCAGGAAGCGCTCCCCATAGGAGCCCATTATGGTAACCGGATTGCTCTACATGCAATTCGGTTACCGGCTCCAGATCTGCAGCCTGCACTAAAAATCATGCAGGCTGCAGTTTTCGGAGCAATATTGCTAACTGCAATGCGGTAACAGTATTGCTCAGGATGTGTAACCCTGAGCAATGCGGTTACCGTCTACTTTGTTCATCCCTGCTGCCGCAGGGATGAACAAAGTATTAAACGTTTATTAACACATTAATTATTAATAGTAGCTGTGGGCAACATGTCTCTAGGGGGTGCCCACTCCCCCTAGAGACATGCTGTCCATTCCTGTGGGCATGTGAGGGGTTAATGCGGGAGTTATACTATTGCCGGCTTTTGTCAGCTTTGTACAAATTTATGAATGAAGCTGCGGCTCCTGACAGTACTGGAGATTATGTACGTAATGTACGTATAGTATCAGCCACTGTCCTTTGTCCTGTAACCATTAACATTAGGTCTATGGGCAGCGCACCGCCATAGACCTAATGTAACTGCTTACAGGACCCTGGACAGCGGCTGATACCAATAATCAGCCAATAGCTTGATATGAATCCAATAGAATTTTTATGGAAGGAAAAAAAGCTCAGAGTTCAAAGAGGAAGCCCAAAGAACCTTCAGGTTATGAAGAGTGTTTGTGTAGAAGAATGGGTCAAAATCACACCTGAGCAATGGTGTCTCCATACAGGAGGCATCTTGAAGTGATCATAGCCAACAAAGGCTTCTGTACGAAGTAAATAACTTTTACTATGTACGTTCAATTTTCACACTACTTCTTGGACTATATTACACGTGCACCCTTTATTCTTTCAAGAATACTTTTCAGGAGTCTCAGTATTATCAGGGGACAATATATACATATACATATATATCTATATCTATATCTATATCTATATATATATATATATATATATATATATATACACATATATATATATTATCAGCTGCAGAGCCCGGCGTTGCCCGGCATAGTAAAAAACTGTTCTTAGTTATAAGCTGAATGTATGTCTGTGTGTATTGTATGTCCACTATACGTAAACATGTTAATGATATATAAATTGTGAAAACATGAAACATTTTCAAAACATTGTCAAGAGTTTTTAAAAGAGTATTTAACTCAAAAATCTAAAAGGTATTTTTTTTAATATTTAAGCAAGATGTGCATAGACATAAATGGAATTGAATAGCTTGTTTTAATCCCCCTCTACACATGCTTTACAGGGGAACAATGAACATCATGTAGTAGGGTCCCATGCTTTGCACCCCCACATACTAGAATAGAGAGCTACTCCATACATGTGACTCTTGTTCTCAATGAATCAAGACACTGAGTGCCTGCAATATAATACTATACGTTCATGACAGCAGGTAGACCTGATTAAATGGTAAACAATTGAAACATGAAGTATATGAGAAAGTTTTATAATATTACAATAAGACTTTTTTTGCATAAGAGTACAGAAATTACTTCCAGGTAGTAGTTTTACGAGCAGTTTTTAACCCAAGCAAGCAGTGGATCAGAAATAGGTTATGGGAAAATAATGAAAATAACACACCTCTCTTTTGAATACCTTCTCATCTATAGTGGAAACTTTTTTTATTGAAGACTGCATACGTGAATTTCCACCTCTGGAAATCAAGGCTTGAAATATACACTAGCGATCAAAATTACTGGACAGCACACAATTTCCTTAAAGGGATTTTCCACGATCAAAGTTAGTTTTAAAGTTGATTTTAATCAATAGGTCTTGTAAAAATAATAATTTCCACCATTGGAAGTGTTTAAAAAACTGTTCCTTTGCTGAGATAATCTTATATATGTTCCTGCTATGTATTGTGTAATGACTGTGTCTGATTGTACCGTACAGGGACATGGTCTGATCATACCACATCCCCTGTGCTGAGATAATCTTATATATGTGTCCCTGCTATGTACTGTGTAATGGATGTGTCTGATCGTACCGTACAGTGACATGGTCTGATCATACCATATCTCCTGTGCTGAGATAATCTTATATACAGTTGTGGCCAAAAGTATTGATACCCCTGCAATTCTGTCAGATAATACTCAGTTTCTTTCTGAAAATGATTGCAATCACAAATTCTTTGGTATTATTATCTTCATTTAATTTGTCTTCAATGGAAAAAAACACAAAAAGAATTGTCCTAAAGCCAAATTGGATATAATTCCACACCAAACATAAAAAAGGGGGTGGATAGAAGTATTGGTACTGTTAGAAAAATCATGTGATGCTTCTCTAATTTGTGTAATTAACTGCACCTGTAACTTACCTGTGGCACCTAACAGGTGTTGGCAATAACTAAATCACACTTGCAGCCAGTTGACATGGATTAAAGTTGACTCAACCTCTGTCCTGTGTCAGTGTACCACATTGTGTGTACCACATTGAGCATGGAGAAAAGAAAGAAGACCAAAGAACTGTCTGAGGACTTGAGAAACTAAATTGTGAGGAAGCATGAGCAATCTCAAAGACCTGAATGTTCCTGTGTCTACTGTGCACAGTGTCATCAAAAAGTTTAAAGCCCATGGCACTGTGGCTAGCCTCCCTAGATGTGGACGGAAAAGAAAAATTTAGAGATTTCAACGCAAGATTGTGCGGATGGCGGATAAAGAACCTCGACTAACATCCAAACAAGTTCAAGCTGCCCTGCAGTCCGAGGGTACAACAGCATCAACCCGTACTATCCGTCGGCGTCTGAATGAATAGGGACTGTATGGTAGGATACCCAGGAAGACCCCACTTCTTACCCCAAGACATAAAAAAGCCAGGCTGGAGTTTGCCAAAACTTACCTGAGAAAGCCTACAACGTTTTGGAAGAATGTTCTCTGGTTAGATGAGACAAAAGTAGAGCTTTTTGGGCAAAGGCATCAACATAGAGTTTACAGGAGAAAAAAAGAGGCATTCAAAGAAAAGAACACGATCATTACAGTCAAACATGGCGGAGGTTCCCTGATGTTTTGGGGTTGCTTTGCTGCCTCTGGCACTGGCCTGCTTGACCATTTGCATGGCATTATGAAGTCTGAAGACTACCAACAAATTTTGCAGCATAATGTAGGGCCCAGTGTGAGAAATCTGGGTCTCCCTCAGAGGTCATGGGTCTTCCAGCAGGACAATGACCCAAAAAACACTTCAAAAAGCACTAGAAAATGGTTTGAGAGAAAGCACTGGAGACTTCCAAGGTGGCCAGCAATGAGTCCAGACCTGAATCCCATAGATCACCTGTGGAGAGATCTAAAAATGGCAGTTTGGAGAAGGCACCCTTCAAATATCAGGGACATGGAGCAGTTTGCCAAAGAAGAATAGTCTAAAATTGCAGCAGAGCATTGTAAGAAACTCATTGATGGTTACCAGAAGCGGTGGATCGCAGTTATTTTGGCTAAAGGTTGTGCAACCAAGTTTTAGGCTGAGGGTGCCAATACTTTTGTCTGGCCCATTTTTGGAGTTTTGTGTGAAATGATCAATGTTTTGCTTTTTGCTTCGTTCTCTATTGTGTTTTTTCATTGAAGACAAATTAAATGAAGATGATAATACCAAAGAATTTGTGATTGCAATCATTTTCAGGAAGAAGGTGAGTATTATCTGACAGAATTGCAGAGGTGTCAATACTTTTGGCCACAACTGTATGTTTCCCTGCTATGTAATGTGTAATGACTGTGTCTGATCATACCGTACAGGGACATGGTGTGATCATACTACAGCTCTTGGCCAGGGGAGGATGAAAAAGAGTATACAGATAGGACAGCACAGGATCATAGCAGATTCTTTTTTTGAGGTAAAACATTTCCTTGCCTGTTTGTAAAAAATGTTTTATCTGTAAGAATTTGTTGTGATCCCGTGCTGTAATGTCTGTATACTCTCTTTCTCATCCTCCCTTTCCCATGTGGTGTGATCAGACCATGTCCCTGTACTGTGAGAAATAAGAATTATCCTGTACATAGCAGGGATATATATGTAAGATTATCCCAGCACAGGAAGAGGTTTTCTTTAAAGCACATCCAATTGTAGAAATTATTATTATTCTAAGATCTATTCATTAAAATGAACTTTAAAATTAACTTTGTTTGTGGGTTAAGCCCTTTAATGTTAAGGTCATTTTGTGGTCCATTGTAAAAATATCCTAGCATGAGTAAAATAGCTGTATTTTAAGCTTATTTCACAAACTGAATATATTCTAAAACACAGAATAAAAATGTAAATAAGATAAGGGAAATAGAGCATTGATCAAAATTAGAGAACACTTTAAATACCTGCAAATTATTGGTGTTACTCTGGCACGTGGTGCTAATTTCCTTAATTATCTGACAATCCCTATTTAACTGGCAGCCTAACTTTCCAGTTTGCGCTCACTTTGCTAAAATGGTGTGTAGTTCCAAAGTGACTGGACGTTGTCCAGATGAAGGCCAAAGGAGTCACCCTCTCAGC